>JAAWXA010000129.1:67359-78463 GCA_038090715.1 Florisuga fusca
GGGGGGGGGGGTGTCAATCTGCCAGAGGGTAGGAAGATGCTGCAGAGGGACCTGGACAGGCTAGGTCAATGGGCCAAGGCCAACATTATGAAGTTCAACAAGACCAAATACAGGGTCCTACACTTGGGCCACAATAATCCCATGCAAGCCCTACAGACTAGGGGAAGAGTGGCTGAAGAGCAGCCTGGTAGAGAAGGACCTGGGAGTACTGGTTGACAACCGGTGCCCAGGTGGATCGGAAGGGTTGTGTGGATATAGGAATAGTGTGGCCAGCAGGACCAGGGATGTAATTCTCCCCTTGTACTCAGCACTAGTGAGGCCTAACCTTGAGTACTGTGTCCAGTTCTGGGCCCCTTGCTTCAAGAAGGTACTGGAATGGGTCCAGAGGGAGCAACGAGGCTGATGAAGGGACTAGAGGGAAAGTCTTATAAGGAGAGGATGAGGGAGCTGGGGTTGTTGAGCTGGGAGCCTGGAGGAGACTCAGGGGGGACCTTATCACTCTCTACAACTACCTGAAGGGAGGTTGTAGTTAGGTGGGAGTCGGGCTCTTCTCCCAGGCAACTAGTGACACGATGAGAAGGCATGGCCTGAATCTGCACCAGGGGAGGTTTAGGTTGGATATCAGGAAGCACTTCCTTATGGAGAGGGTGATCAGGCAATGGAATGGACTGCCCAGGGAAGTGGTGGAGTCACCATCCCTGGAGGTGTTTAAGGAAAGGTTGGATGTGGCACTTAGCGCCATGGTCTAGCCGATGTGGTAGTGTTAGGTCAGAGGCTGGACTTGATCTAAGAGGTCTTTTCCAGCCTCAATAATTCTGTAATCCTGTAATTTGAATTCTCCCTGGATGGCAATTGGACTGCATGCCAGGTAACTCTCCCCTTCAGCAGGGATGCCTCTCAATGTTAAGAGATACTATCTGTTTAGCTTGAATAAGTTTTAAATAGAACGAATAACTTAGAGTTACAATATCGTGTGATTTAGTATGCTGTTTGCTTAGCTTTACTTACTTAGCATGAGTAGCTAGATTTGCTGAAGCCTTAGGCCACAAGCTGTAAATTTCTACCCAGATTTATTGAACGTGTACCCACTTAGTCAAAACAGGGCCTCCAAAGCCATCAGAAATCAAAATATACAGAGGCTTCAAGGCTACAGCCATCAACAGCAGCTGCCACTAGACAAGATAACAGCCTGTCTGAAGACTGCGAAGGAATCCAATGAGCAACAAGTCAACCCCAGACCCAAATATTACTACTGGATTGAACCATCAGGTGAGGGGCAAGTAAAGAGTCAATAAGGGTATAATTACCCAAGGATTTCTTTGTTTGGGTCAGCCCTCCTCCAGAGATGCAGGCTGACCATGCTGCTGTACCACTCTATTACTAAATTATCTATTTTATAAAATCCAGTCCATGGGAGTCTGCTCTGGGAAAACCAGTGTTTGAATTTCAGAGTGAACTAACACCAGAAACCGAGACGGAAGGTAAGTGAAGTGAGAAAAGACATAACGAAACTTTGAAATCTAAGCTAAGTGACATGGAAAATTGGGTGTGCACATATAATCCTTTAGATATAAATGCATATAGTGCCTTAGACATAAACTGTTGACCAAGTTTGGGATTAGGAATGGATCCAGCCTCCTCTATGAGAATTTTAGAAAGCAAGGGGGTCCATTCTGAACCTTGTGACTCAATGGGAGGGTCTCCCTCACCTTTCTGCACCTTCAATCCCAGTTTAAAGCAGTGTAAATCACTGTAAATTGATTCTAACTTGATTCTCCCTCTGTATGTTTCCTCCATATAGTAAGTAAAAGAGTGAACCTTGCCATCAACCTCTGTGAAGTTGCACTTTTATCTAAACACTGCCCCACGACAAATTGGTGTAGTTCTCAGAATCCTAAGCCCTCATCCATGATACCTGCATACCAAAGATCCAAGGATTCAGCTGCATAATCTTGACTCAGACTGTGGAAAGTGAGCTGTGACAAAGTCTGTAGAGGGGTAAAGGTGATATTGTAGGCAGATATAAGATCACAGAGTTGGGGACTCTTGGTAGCTCAAGGAGTCAAGAGGGAAAATACAAGCATGGTATGTATGTATATATAATACATACCTTCCTAGTCATCATTTAAATAAACACATATTCAAAGAAACAAAACAAAACCAAAACTCCTTTCCTGGAGATTTTCATATACTTTCACTGTAATTGAATAAACACACTGAAGCAGCTTACCACCTCTGTTGATGTTTCGGTGTGTTCAGAAGCAACATGTTCTTGAAGAGTTGTTTCCGTATAACCCATCTTTCCACAATAAGGACAAGTAAACGACTGTGGCTGTTCTACAGAAAAAGCTTCTCCACCATAATACAAATCTGAAAAAGATGATGTTTTAGGATAGGTTATTTTAAAGCAGCAGAGCTCATTATTTATTTTATACAACCTCTTAAATATACACCTATGTGCATGAAATCATTGTCAAATTCAATCATTATTTAAACAAAATAAATGTTTTACAACTGAACAAAGTGCATATGCCAATATTATAAAGTTGTTGAATGACTCAGTTTCTAAAAGGATAGACAGACTACACAATTTTTACTAGCAAAACCCATAACTTTCTAATATTCAGGAAGAGCAAAGTCTGATGGTGATGCCAAACCATTACTTCTTCCCCGTTCTTGTGTTTACCATGGATGAGCTTGTACTACAGATAAGATCACTGTAGATGCACTGTGCCCTCACAGCCTTACTGGCACCAAATCTACGTTAAATATAATAATTTAAAATGCCCTAGTGACACCAGCACTCCATATGTCGATATTGGTGCCATAGCTGAACCAGTGTTTGACAATAAGGGGAAATGTTAGTGAAGCAAAAGGAGCGAGATGTTATATACCAGTTTCAGTACTTCATCACTTTTTGACTACCAAAGCAGCAGCCTCCCTTAAGATGCTAATTTAGCAATTAACGTGAGCAAAACCAATCGTGAAAATTCAACAAACCATGCTAAATTCATCATTCCAAGAAAAGTGTCCTTCACTGCTTATAGGGGAATAGCACTAAGCTGCATTGAATCATAGACTGGTTTGGGTTGACCTTAAAGAGGGACCTTAAAGATCATCTAGTTCCAAGCCCTCTTCCATGGGCAGGGACACCTCCCACTAGACCAGGTTGCTCAAGGCCCCATCCAACCTGTCCCTGAACACTTCCAGGGATGGACCATTTGCAACCCCTCTGGGCAACTTGTTCCATTGTCTCACCACCCTCACAGTAAAGAATTTCTTCCTAATATCTAATCTAAATCTACCCCCTTTCAGTTTGACACTGTTACCCCTTGTCCCATAGCTACATGCCCTTGTAAAAAGTCCCTCCTCCGCTTTCTTGTAGACCCCCTTCAGGTACCAGAAGGCTGCTATAAGGTCTCCCCAGAGCCTTCTCTTCTCCAAGCTGAACAACCCCAACTCTCAGCCTCTCTTCCTAGGAGAGGTGCTCCAGCCCCCTGATCATCTTTGTGGCCCTCCTCTGGACTCACTCCAACAGCTCCATGTCCTTCTTATGTTGGAGAAACACCTGAGGGCTCATGGGGCCACACAGCTGTCACACAGCCTGGTTTGGTAAAGAAGCTCAAGGAATTCCCAACAAATAGGGGGAGGCTGGGCAACACATTGAGGCATGTGCCTTGATGCTAACACCGCTGCCATCATCACAGCCCCCTTTGCTTGGGGGAGGAGGGCAACACCTCACATGTAACTGGAAGCAAATTGGAAAGGAGACTGCCCTGTCTGAACATCTGACACCACTGTGGCTCCCTATTACAGGAAGCACAGAAGACCTGGCTTGCCGGGGGCCCTCTCTGACATGACCTGGCTCATGTTAAGCTTCTCATCAACCAACACCCCCAAGTCTCCTCAGGGTAGCTCTCAATCCATTCTCTGCCCAGCCTGTATTTGTGCTTGGGATTGCCCTGACCCATGTGCAGGACCTAGCATTTGGCCTTGTTGAACTTCATGATGTTTGCATGGGCCCACCCCTCAAGCCTGTCAAGGTCCCTCTGGATGGCATCCCTTCACTCCAGCATGTCTTGTCAGCAGACTTGCTGAGTCGTTACCATTTTAAGTTAGCTCACTAACGCAGACAAAAGACCACTACAGTTTAAGGAGACATTGTTTATTGCAGATTTGCAAAAAGCTGGGTGCTGGTGGACTCTCACAAATCAAGCACACCTTCCTTCTTTACATAAAAAATGCAAATTTATCTTATCTCTCAAGATATTATCATCTACATACATGTTTGGACAGTTCTTTTGTAAGAAGGGGTCCTTCCCAGTAAGCTTAACTACTCATTGTTCTAGGGGTGCCTGTGACACCCATCTCCTGTGGCTAGACATTCATATCAAAATAATCTCAGTAAGCACCCTGGCCTGTCTTTTATTTGCCATAATTTCTCCCCCTTTGAGACTTGTCTAAGGGTATCCTTAAGTTGCATCAAGTACATCTAGTTGCTCACCAATGCTGAGCAACACTTACAGATACATTGTAGAAGTACATATAAACATACAAAAGCGAACAAGATTGTTATCAATAACATCAACAGTTTCTTGAGCCACAGACTTAAATCAGGGAACCAGGAAGTTAACCATCTCCAAACCTCTTTGATTCCTAGAGATGTATCATCCTCCTGAATTTCATGAAAGATTTTAGTTGGTTGCCCAATTTCACTTAAATCAGTAGCAATTCTCCCACTCTGATCTACACATCCACAGCAATTGGCATTAATCACTGTGCATACTACTCCTTGAGAGACTTAACATATCTAAAGCCATCCTATTTTGAGTAGGTATTTTCATAACTTGTGATAGCTCTTCTTGTAAAGCAAGGATAGCATCAGAAGTTCTGTTTCCAATTTGTTCTACAAGGACAGTAATGTTCACTATGGCCTTTTTGAAATTTACTGAAACCATCTGGCAAATGAGTGAAATTTCTTGGGCCTTTCTATTGAAGGGTTATTCCTTTTTTGTCTTCTCATGAATTATCTTAACCACAGTCTCTGATCCTCATCCTTTAATCTTTTTATTACTGTGATATTGGGAATCCCTGCCCCCAAATTACACATTCCTGACTGATTCAGAGGTAGGCCCTTTCGTACTTTGTTCCCAAATAACCAATACTATCCACTGTCTTTTGGAACCTTCCAATAGCCATCCTGCTGTTTCTTTCTTTGTAATCACATTGACCAGTCATAGTATGGATAATGTCCTACTGAAATATTACCAGATGACCCAGTCTTATTTGTCATTATACATTTAACATTGGGGAGACTAGGATCCCATATATCCCAAGTTTGAGGGTCAGCTTCATTCTTTCTCATTAATTTTGGTTTTTTCCACAAATTTTCCAAGATGTATTAAAAGGAAATGGCATCCCTACCAAGGGTACTCCCTTAGTACTTGTGTTCTGGAAAATGGGAACACACCCAGCTTGATTAGCTATTTTCATAGCTTTCCCGACCATTTCCAAATGAAGATTATAATTCCAAGACTCAGAGATTCCCTCCTGTTTCCCTTCAGTCTTCTGGCTCAGGAAGATGAGAAGAAATAACCACCATATTTCTCTCATTGTTGGACTCTAGAACAGTAGTGTACCTGCATAGAACCATAAAAAAAATATCAGTGTTATTCCTAAAACACAATATAAGAAAAGTTCTCCTGCTATGCACTCTAAATGTGAAACTGATTTAATATCAGTCCAAATGAAATCCATCTAGCATCCATTTTATTTTTAATTTGTAAAGGGTTATCTGTTCAAGGCATCACTGTCCACTTGTCTTGAAGCATCTGTCTCTTGACCCGTGTGTAATGAATCGAAAGCTTGATTCCTTCAAGTTTTGCAGCCTTATACATCGTTAACAGAACTTGGAATGGTCCTTTCCACTTTCACTTTAGAGGTTACTGGTGCTCAGGGGCACTCTCAGATGCAAATACCTGTCAAGAGAATGCAACACTTTCCCTAAAGATATTAAATGTTCTTTAACATTCTGATTTCCATTTAAGAATATCAGGTTTTGTTTATCGCTATTCACCATGTAAGGCTTCCCATACATAATCTCAAAAGGACTTACTTTTTCTTTTGACTTTGGGGTCACTCTTGCCCTCAGCAAAGCCGAAGGTAAAGTGTCTAACCACTTCGTATTACTTTCCAGACAGATTTTACTAACATGTCTCTTTAAGGTCTGATTCATTCATTCCACCTTCCCACTGGACTGTGGTCTCCAAGAGGTATGCAAATTCCACTTTATGCCTAAAACCTTTACCAAGTCTTGTATCACTTTTGCTATAAAATGGGGTCCCCTGTCTGATGACATTCCTATAGATACTCCAAATCTAGGAATTACTTCCTTCAAAATAATTTTACTTACTACTTTTGCCTGGATGATATGACATGGAAAGGCCTCAGACCAACCTGATATAGTATCTACTAATACCAACAAGTACCTGTGCCCATTTTGCCATGATAGTTTGGAGAAGTCAATCTGCCAATAATCTGGTGTATTTCTAGTTTTTACCTCTCCTGTTGGTGGCCTTGGATGGATTTTAGGATTATTTTTCAAACACAGTTCACATTTCCTGGTAATGCTTTTGGCTATACCAAGTATTCCTATTAAGATCGTTTAACTGGTGTTACCCACCATCCATTCTCCATCTTGGTCCCTTACAGTAATTCTGCTAACTTCCCATCTTCTGGCCCATAAGCAGGAGGAATGTCCATGTCCAGATAGTTTTTTGGGCACCAAAACCAGTACTTTTGAAGTTTCTGCTGCCCTTATTGCTCCCTGATCTGCCCTCCAATTCCTAATTACTTCAGGTACATTTCCAAACCTATGGGCCTTGCAATACATAATTGCCACTTGCTTGGGTAAGTTTATTACATCGAGCAGTCTCAAAATGAGCTCCCCAGATTTTATAGGGGTACCTTGTGATGATAAAAGTAATCTTTCCTTCCATATGGCTCCATGTGCATGTACCAAACACATATTTAGAGTCAGTCAATATAGTCAGTCTTTCCCTTGGCCAGCTCCAATGTCTGGATTAAGATGATCAATTATGCTTTTTGGGCCAATGGGTTTGTCGGAAGAGGCTTAGCTTCCATCTCTGAGTCTGCAATCAAAATGGCATATCCCACTTTTCAGCATCCTTCTGACATAAAGCTGCTACTGTCCACGAACGGTTCCACCTCAGCCTTTTCCAAGGGAGTATCCTGCAGGTCTGGTTGGCTGGAATATACCTGCTCAATTGTTCACAGTCATGAGTTAACTTTTCTTCCCCTGCTACTGGTAACAGAGTTAACCACTTACCCTCACACTGGAAGGGTTGGGAAAAGGGCCTCACTTCTCTTTTCCATGTTGCATCGACTTACAATCAAAAAACATTTACTTAGAGGCCCCTTGCAAGAGCTTAGAAGAGAATAAGTAGCTCCCATATCTCTGGGGACCTAAAGGGATATGGGGACAGTCCTTTTTTCAATGTTTACAGTATAAAAATTGATTTAACCCTGAATGGACTCAATTTTGGCAGTCTGCTATAGACAAACATCTTAAATGTCTCAGTCTGCTCTGGCCTCTACTTTTTGCTTGCAATGACACCATTCTGCTATGCAGGGCTGACTCACCTATAAACAGCATATTAAAGATCTTTTGGTTACCTTCAGGGTCCAAATCTATCAATTTCCTAGCAGTCTCACACAGCCTCTCAAGAGACTGAAAGTTCATTGTCAGACCCCCGTCTAACCTCATATAAAAGTTTTTTTCTATTTAAGAGTCTCATGCTGAACCCCATACCAAATTGCTGATATCACCGAAGTCTGTCCATGTTCCTTCATGGAGTTAGGTTCTCCCCGGGCATAAACTGTTTAATGTCATCTTGTGGGTATTTACATTCCCCTTCTTTAGCTTTTTCCAAAACTATTCGATTTTCCTCATTAGCAAAGAGGCTTTCTAAAAAAGCCGGGACATCCCGTCCCCCGAGTTGGGGTTATATATTATCAAGATTGTATTGAGTAGTTCAAACACTTTCTTCGGATAAGCTTGATATGGCCCAACAGGTCCCATGCTGTAAAAGGGACATGCATATAAACCAGTTGTCCCTCCACTCTGACTGCTTTTCTTAGAGGAGCTCGAACAGAGGAATGCTGTCCCCTCACTCTCCCAGCCCGACTGGACAGAAATCGGTGGACTGAAATCTGTCACCTCTGATCACCTACTCCCTCCCTTTCATTCCCTCCAATATCATTATCAGAGAGGAGAAGAGGAACAGAGGGTACCAAAAACTGTACATGCTTCAAAACACATTTAAACCCATTCTATTATGAGTAGCTATTTTCATAACTTGTGACAGATCTTATTATAAAACAAGGATAGTACAGTTGTCCTGGTGGACAGTTAGTCGTGTAGGGGAACAAAATAAACGTTTTACATCTGGACAAAGTGCATATGCCAATATTATAAAGTTGTTGAATGACTCAGTTTCTAAAAGGATAGACAGACTACACAATTTTTACTAGCAAAACCCATAACTTTCTAATATTCAGGAAGAGCAAAGTCTGATGGTGATGCCAAACCATTACTTCTTCCCCGTTCTTGTGTTTACCATGGATGAGCTTGTACTACAGATAAGATCACTGTAGATGCACTGTGCCCTCACAGCCTTACTGGCACCAAATCTACGTTAAATATAATAATTTAAAATGCCCTAGTGACACCAGCACTCCATATGTCGATATTGGTGCCATAGCTGAACCAGTGTTTGACAATAAGGGGAAATGTTAGTGAAGCAAAAGGAGCGAGATGTTATATACCAGTTTCAGTACTTCATCACTTTTTGACTACCAAAGCAGCAGCCTCCCTTAAGATGCTAATTTAGCAATTAACGTGAGCAAAACCAATCGTGAAAATTCAACAAACCATGCTAAATTCATCATTCCAAGAAAAGTGTCCTTCACTGCTTATAGGGGAATAGCACTAAGCTGCATTGAATCATAGACTGGTTTGGGTTGACCTTAAAGAGGGACCTTAAAGATCATCTAGTTCCAAGCCCTCTTCCATGGGCAGGGACACCTCCCACTAGACCAGGTTGCTCAAGGCCCCATCCAACCTGTCCCTGAACACTTCCAGGGATGGACCATTTGCAACCCCTCTGGGCAACTTGTTCCATTGTCTCACCACCCTCACAGTAAAGAATTTCTTCCTAATATCTAATCTAAATCTACCCCCTTTCAGTTTGACACTGTTACCCCTTGTCCCATAGCTACATGCCCTTGTAAAAAAGTCCCTCCTCAGCTTTCTTGTAGACCCCCTTCAGGTACCAGAAGGCTGCTATAAGGTCTCCCCAGAGCCTTCTCTTCTCCAAGCTGAACAACCCCAACTCTCAGCCTCTCTTCCTAGGAGAGGTGCTCCAGCCATCTAAAGCCATCCTATTTTGAGTAGGTATTTTCATAACTTGTGATAGCTCTTCTTGTAAAGCAAGGATAGCATCAGAAATTCTGTTTCCAATTCCTTCTACAAGGGCAGTAATGTTCACTATGGCCTTTTTTAAATTCACTGAAACCATCTGGCAATTGAGTGAAATTTCTTGGGCCTTTCTATTGAAGGATTATTCCTTTTTTTGTCTTCTCATGAATTATCTTAACCACAGTCTCTGATCCTCATCCTTTAATCTTTTTATTTCTGTGATATTGGGAATCCCTGCCCCCAAATTATACATTCCTGACCAGTTCTGATGTAAGCTTCCACATAATACAAATCCTAAGCGTCCTAGCAGCTTAGAATGCAGAATTTGTGGCTCATTGCCAGCAATTCTTTTTCAGGAGCACCAAAACTGGGATGTCTGCTCTGAACGTCCATGCTGTTCTTTAACCAGACCTATTGCAATGCTATTCTGTCCTCTGCTATGGCAGCACACCAGTGTTTGTGCCCATTCAGCATTTTAAAGTTTATATCTAACAAGCATCTTTTCCCAGTATCTCTCTAGGAACTGAAGAACAATACAACTGTCACCGTTAAGAATTCCACCTTCATAATTCAAAAAAAAACACTAGATTGTATGCACATCGGCTTATAGAAGAAGTGAGCCAACTATATATATAATGTTTGACCAGGTGTGGCAGGTTGACCTTGGCTGGCCACCGAGCTCCCACCAAGCCACTGTCACTGTCCCCCCTCCTCAACAGGACATGGGGAGGAAATAAGATGGAAAAGCTCATGGGTCAAGATAAAGACTGGCAGATTGCTTACCAGTTATTGTCACGGGCAAAACAGACTCTTACTTGGGGAAAATTAACTTAATTTATTGCCAATTAATAATAGAGTAGGATGGTAAGGAACAAAAACAAATCCAAAAACACCCCACCCCACCCCCCACTCTCCTTCTTCCCTGGCTCAACTTCACTCATGATTCTTGTACCTCCTTCCCTCCTGAGCGGTACAGGGAGAAGAGGGATGGGAAATGAGTCAGTTGCAGTCAGTTCATAACACTTCATCTCTGCCACTAATTCCTCCTCACACTCTTCCCCTGCTCCAGTGTCAGGTCCCTCCCACATGATTCAGTCCTTCACAAACTGCTCTATCGTGGGTCCTTTTACACAGGGTACAAGTCCTTAAGGAACAGGCTGCTCCAGCATGGGTCCTCCCACAGGCCACAGATTCTGACAGAAAAACCTGCTCCTGCATAGGCTCTTCTCCATGGGCTGCGGTTCCTGCCAGGAGGCTGCTCCAGTGTGTGGTCCTCCACAGGCTGCAGGGGAACCTCTGCTCCGGCGCCCGGAGTATCTCATCCCCCTCCTTCTTCACTGACCTTGGTGTCTGCCAAGTTGTTTGTTTCACATTTCTCTCGCTCTTCTCTCACAGCTGCTGCTGTCTCAGTGGTTTTTACCCTTTCTTAAATAAGTTATCACAGAGCCATCACTACCAGCCTATGGCATAATAAATTTGGAATTATACCAGTTTCTGATCTTTATGAAATGGTGATGGGCAAAGCCAGTTTGGAATACTTTTGGGACGTATGCACTATCAGGTTTGTATTATTAGGCCTTTTGTGTATTTTTCAGTTTCTGGAAC
>JAAWXA010000129.1:78482-108295 GCA_038090715.1 Florisuga fusca
TAGTTTAGTTTCCAACCTATAAGTCTCTCTCCCTTATTCTCATTCATTTCTTTATCAGGGAGGGGAGGGGGATTAATAGAGAGCATCTGTCACTCGATTAATTGCTGGCCCGGCGTTAAACCGTGACAGGAGGGCAGAAAAGACTTGTGACATTGCTCAGCCTNGTCTTACAGGCACACGTGAATGAGTTGCAAGGCAAAAAGATCACAAAAAGGGGCTCTTTCAAGAAAAGTGCAACCAGTTCCCAGTGGACAGCCCCCCAGATGATGTAGATGAGCTAATGACAATATAAGTCCAGTCCATGTAAATTGCTTGGACTCATATGCCAGTGATGGGCACTTTCCTCATAATTAGAGGGGACCTGACTCCAGCCAGGTGGAGGACAGGGGCAATCGAGTCTATTGGACTGTGTGACTTCAATGGCCTGGCATGTCTGTTTCA
The DNA here is from genome assembly GCA_038090715.1 of Florisuga fusca. Lineage (NCBI taxonomy): Eukaryota > Metazoa > Chordata > Aves > Apodiformes > Trochilidae > Florisuga > Florisuga fusca. The sequence goes on from JAAWXA010000129.1 coordinate 78,924, forward strand.
CAGAAATATAAGGTTCTGGTGGATACTAGTGCACAATGCATCATAACGCCCTCCAATTATATGGGAATGGAATCCATTGCTATTGTTGGAGTGATGGGGGGGAGCCCAGGAATTGACTATAGTTCAAGCTGAATTTAGTCTGCATGGATATGAGTGGTGAAAGCACCTTATCGTGACTGGCCCTGATGCCCCATGTGTTTTTATTGTAGATTATTTCAGAAGGGGATACTTCAAGGACTCGAGGGGGTACCAGTGGGTGTTTGGTGCAGTGATGGTGGAAACAGAGGAAACTAGGCCACTGTCTACCCTGTGTGGCTTCTCAGAGGACCCTTGTATTGTGAGGCTGCTCTCGTGAGACCCCACCTGGAGAACTGTGTCCAATTCTGGGGACCCCAACACAGGAAGGACATAGAGCTGTTGGAGCAAGTTCAGAGGAGGGCCACAAAGATGATCAGAGGGCTGGAGCATCTCTCCTAGGGAGACAGGCTGAGAAAGCTGAGGTTGTTCAGCCTGGAGAAGAGAAGGCTCTGGGAGAGACCTTATAGTGGCCTTCCAGTAACTGAAGGGGGCCTACAGGAAAGCTGAGGAGGGACTTTTTACAAGGGCATGTAGCTATGGGACAAGGGGTAACATTTTCAAACTGAAAGAGGGTAGATTTAGATTAGATATTAGGAAGAAATTCTTTACTGTGAGGGTGGTGAGACAATGGAACAGGTTGCCCAGAAGAGTTGCGAATGGTCCCTCTCTTTCAAGAAAAGTGGGCAGGCTATTATTAGCCCCCAGTCAGCTCGGAGCTTAAGTCAGGGCAGCTGACCCAAGCTGAATAACAGGTCTATCCCACACCACTGACATTATGCTGATTATAAAGGGAGAGGTATGCTGGGGGGGGGAGTGCTGTTTCCTGGGTCTCTTCTGGGTGTGTTTGTTCACTCATTCCCCCCATTGCATTTCTCGCATATCATTACAAGGGTGGAGAGGAGGAGCTGAGAGTACCAACAACTGCACATCCTATACATCTTCATCCCCTTTAACCAATTTACAACAACCTTTCTTATGTGTTTTCGACCCTGCATAATGGAGGCTGAGCAATGTCACAAGTCTTTTCTGCCCTCCTGTCACGGTTTAACGCCGGGCCAGCAATTAATCGAGTGACAGATGCTCTCTATTAATCCCCCTCCCCTCCCTGATAAAGAAATGAATGAGAATAAGGGAGAGAGACTTATAGGTTGGAAACTAAACTACACAGCTTTACTTAATATATACAAATATACATAAAAATTATATCACGTTCCTCCCCCCTTTCCCCCAGTAACGCTCATGTCACCACCGAGGCTGCAAGGCAGCCCTGGGAAAGTCCAGGCTGGACTCCTGGAGTCAGCAGCAGTCGGAAGCTGGAGGCAGGAAGACACAGAATCAGGCTGGCACAAATCGAGACCACAAGCAGACAAATGGATGGAATCCTCCCGGGATGCCAAAGCAAAGAGGGACAGGCGAAGGCAAAAGGCCAAAGGAAAGGGGCAGAAGAAGAAGGGGTTTGACCCTCGTGATCCCTCAAATTTATACCGAGTATGACACATATGGGATGGAATAATGTTTGGTCAATTTGGGTCATTTATCTTGTCCACTCCTGCTTTTGTCAGAAGCAGACACTGACTGAGAAACTTCCCTCTCTGGAAGTGTTCAGGGACAGGTTGGATGGGGCTTTGCACAACCTGGTCTAGTGGGAGGTGTCCCTGTCCATGGCAGGGTGGCTTGGAACTTGATCTTTAAGGTCCCTCCCAACTGAAAATAGTCTGTGATTCTCATTACATGTGAATGAGACACTTTTCTGCTCAAAGAGGTCTCTGAGAATGAAGCTGTATATTGGCATATTCATGTGTTCTGATCTTTGTATGTATATATGAAGTAGCATGGTTTATTTATTCAATACTATGCACTATAAGTTACTTGGGGAAGAGATAACAGCAACTAGGAACATTATTTCCTAGCTCTTTCCCCTAGTCTTCCACATTGTCTTGGTTTGAGAGAACCAGGATAAAAATTTCCTATAGCCATAGTAACCTGACACTTTCTGGGACCCCACCAGCTGCTGCCATCCTTTTATGTGGCAATTACAGCTGTGCTTATTTGGGGGAGCAGCTGTGCTTATTGGGAGGAAAGGATGGATGACCCAAAATCAAAGTCAACCAAGCACAGTATACCTTCCCATAGTGCTCAGTATGAAATGGCTACTAACAGAGCCCTCTTCTGGACTTGGGCTGGTATGCTGGCCAGGTTGGGGTTTGTTTGTTATCTCTCCCTATGCTGCTACTGCATCCTGTTTGCTTTTTTTTTAATAGAACATCATTCTCTAAGTCAGTTCGCTTTCCCCTGCCTCCGGGAGTAGGAGCAGTTCAGCCACTCCAAGGCTTTTGCAGACTCACTGGGACTCTGGTACCCCCACCTGCTGCTGAGTCAGTTTTGGGACTTTTCTGAGAGTAATTACCAACTGAGAAGCGCAGGTTTCATATTTACATATTTATATATATTTGTTATTCATTATTATTATTACTACTTCATTAAAAATATTCTAGCTTTTTTCCCCAACTTTAAAGTCTCTCTCCCTTATTCCCCCTTTTTTATCTTCCCCTGGGAGGGTAGTGGGGGGGAATAAGAGAGAGCATCTGTTCTGTCACCCAGTTATTGGCTAAAACTGTGACAAAGATTCAGTACAGCCTACCACCCCTGCTGCATTAACATTCCTTTACATAACTGGAAAACAACATTTTTCCCAAACTCTTATCACTATTTCTCCACCATGGTACTTTCCGGTACAACACATTGGGGGAAGAGGGTGGTTGGTAGTGCACGTAGTTTTGTTGCGCCTTTTGAACTTGAAGTTAATTTAGGAGTAATTTTTTTATGAGGTATATATCTAATAGTCTGACAATTTGTTGTGTGCCATAACACGCTCAAAAGCATAAAGCAGATCTCATATGCTAGAACAAAAAACAAGCTTTTTATCACAAAGATAAGAACTTGCTATGATTTTCAGCATGCCATTTGGGAAAAAAGGTTTTTAAGTAATGAAACCAAAATACAAGTCTTTAATTACTTTAATTACTGCAAACAGCTCTAATATTAATTAAATTATTACTTACCAAAATCTACTCTTGTTAGTATGCACTGCATTGGATGGTCAGTTGTATGTCTCGTTGTTGTTGCACCACTTTCATAACAAGCTGCACACAAATCGTAATCATAGCAAATTAAACACTTGTATCTGCGACCTCGAAAATTTCCTTTTAAACATGCATCACAGCTGACACCTGTGAAAAAAGAAAATTGCTTGAAAACAACAATAATTTCACATTGGTTTAATTATACAGATTCCAACAAAAAAAGGAACTCAGCCAAAAAGCGTTTATGCAGATGATGCATTAGACTCAATTTTGAGCATATTTGACTACCTTTTTAAAGGTAGTGAAATTCAACTCCAATAAAATAAAAATCAGTCAACCACTCAAAATTATAATTGTTTTGGATATAAGTTCTTTTTAATAAATTTTTCCCCTGTTCAGAAGCTTGGGTTCATAACACTCGAGGTTAAATAGTACAGTGGTTGATCTAGAAGTTTTGTGAAAACAATCAAAGAAAAAGCCCACAGCAGTCTATCCCAGAAGCCACACAAAACCACACAACACTACCCATATAACACCATCCCTCCCTCATCTTTTTATTTGTGAAGGCTCAAATAATGACATTTATACCAATGTACCCCCTCTCCTCACAATAAGAATAACTGGGCTACCAGGTCTTCTTATAAAACTTGTAGCTCATGGACAAAAATGTGCTTACTTTTTAAGGCAACAGTATTCCACTAAAAAGTAGCACTGAGCTAGAAGCCTAAAGATTTTTTACTCATCATACCTTTTAATGATCAAACCTCACTCCTAAAGGCATCTTCAATGGTATTCCCTTCTCAGTAATATCAGTCAGTTTCTACACATAAGCATTTTGAATTTAACAAATCAACAAATGCATAACAGTCCCATGAATTAAAAAAAGAGAAGGGGGTTTTTTTTCCTTCAACACATTGGACTCACTATTCTGGTATGTCAAATTAACCACATTTTTCACCTCTATCATGGCTGAAAATTTCAGAGAAGTTATCACACACGCATTTTATATACAACATGCTTAACATTAACATATTAAATATTTGTATAGTTCCATATTTATTCTTACCTGCCCAAATATAATTTATTCTGCTATAAAATTTGGTTAATTTCTAATAAAAATTAACAGAAAAGAGGAGGTAAGGAGATGAATGTATGATCTAACAAAAAAAGGAGGAAAATAGTGCTGAATAATACTAGGGTTCAAATACCACCTCATGCTAGGATTCATGCTAGGATTAATTTTTAAAACTACAAACAAAACTCAGGTGTGAAATCTAGTAAGATAACCTGAACATCCAAAATGAAAAAACAAGGAGCCTTGAATAAACAGAAATAATGGCTTACTTTGATCAATATAAGTCTTTTCCACTTGACTTTCCCAAATACTACGGACAATCAAGATAATACTAGGAACAGGATATGAAACACTCGAAATTTCACATTCAGCTCACACAGGAGATACAAGGCTTCCACATTATCAAAAGACCTCAAAAACAGCAGTTCAAGGACATCAGTCTGAGATCAAATTTTAAATAACTTGCTTCCTTTGTCAGTCCTATCCAAGACTGTCTCTATTCTGTTTCAGCATTTGACAGGAAAAACACAGAAAAATTTAATTCTACTTTACTAGACAAAGCAAGAACAACAGTTTAACATAAATATAGGAGTGAAAGAGAACATGTCTGTTGTAAACAAAGAAGCACTCTTTACTTAAAGGCATTAAACCACAATTAATTCCTACTCAGAATGTCTATCCAAGAAAAATAATATTTTTATTAGAATAGGTAACAGTTGCAAAGCAGAGTAATAACTCATCCTTTCGCAATCAAATTAAAGTACATGGTCTAGTCGCCGAGGTAAGCAGCTCCAATGGCAGCACAATCTGCAGTGGAGCACTCTAGCGCGGTGCACAGAGGGGTTTGCTGACTGGGGGGGGATCTGAGAGAGCTGCCAGGAGCCCGCAGCTTGCTCAACAGAGGCTGATGAGACCTGGCCAGGGGCCAGAAGCAACTGTGGCCAAGTCTGTCCCGGCCTGTATTAAAAAAAAGCCCCTAGGGAGCACCACAAACAGGGCATAGCATGTCTCTCGGTCTCTTTTCCCAGATGACTTTCAACAAGACAAGAGGACACAGTCTTAAGTTGTGCCAGGGGAGGTTTAGGTTAGATATTAGAAAGAATTTCTTTACGGAGAGGGTGATCAGGCATTGGAATGGGCTGCCCGGTGAGGTGGTGGATTCTCCGTCCCTGGAGACATTTAAAAAGAGACTGGATGTGGCACTCAGTGCCATAGTCTAGCAACTGCAGCGGTGGGTCAAAGGTTGGACTTGATGATCTCTGAGGTCCCTTCCAACCCGGCTAATTCTATGATTCTATGTCAGCAAGGGCATGGAGCAGTAGTTCATATGGAAGGGTGCACAGGATGGGTGCTGTAATCTTGAAAGCCTGACCAGGAAGCGATAGTATCCACTCGACAGAAAGCCATGACCTACCTAAACTCTGAACCCACCAGGACTGATGCAGCTTCCCAGATGGAGCTCCAGTGGTAACATACTGCCATCCAGGTATCAGGATGCAGGGTGGGCCCTGTTCTTACAACAGTACCGGATGGTAGCAGCGAGCACACTTGTGGGAGGTATGCCCAGGTAGACAAGGAGGATTCCCTATCCTTTCTCCACACAGCAGAAAATAGAAACTTAAGGAAAAGGGGACAATGGCAACAAGCTCCTGCCCAGCTCAGCAGATGCATTTGCTCCATGACTAATTCACCTTCCCAGGTGCCCTTGCATAATAGGTACCAGACTGCAAGTGGAACTGAACAATGACAAGGACGATGGTTCATCGAGATTAGAGGTGTCACCAAATTTGTCAGTCTATGCACTGTGTCAAAATCACTTCTATAAAGAAAAAGATGAGTTATTGTCAGAACAGTCCCTACAGAGTGGAACAGAAGGTCCGATTTGATGATCAAATGCACTTCAAAAAGTCTGCTGCCTCCCTGAAGCCTGGGTTAAGGATGTGACAAGAAAACGTCCTACCTTTGTAGAGCCCAGATGATTATCTATTATTGGGGTTTTTTTCAGGTAGGCAGCAATGAAGTTGCAATAAGAAGTCCAAGGGCAATCAAGAGAGGTTTCAGGGCCTTGGGGCAAGTGGTTAAGGATCAGGAGCACAAATAGTGTTCTCTACCCTTCCAGTTGCGAGGAATGAAGTCAGAAAAAAAAGACCCAGCTGATCAATAACTGGCTCTGAGACTGATGTTGCTGGCAGAACTTTGATTTTTTTGATCATGGATCAGTCTACATGACACCAGGCCTGCTGGCGACAGATAGGGTACGCTTGTCTAAAAGGGGGGAAAAGGATTTTTGCACAGGAGTTAGGAGGGCTCATTGAGAGCTTCAAACTAGATTTGAAGAAGGAAGGAGATAAAACCAGGCACAGCACCCTAGCCATCTCAGTGGAGGTAGGAGATGGAGAGCTACGCAGCAGCAAAGACACAAGGGTTATTGATGGGTTAGAAACCATGGAAGCACCTGAGAATGGTCACATAGGTATCAGGATCAATAGCCCAACTCAAGTGCATGTACACCAATGCACGCAGCATGGGCAACACACGGAAGGAGCTGGATACCATTGTGCAGCAACAAAACTACAATATAGTTGCATCATGGAAACATGGCGAGATGACTTAGAAAACTCAAGTGCTGCAGTGGATGGCTACTAACTCTTCTAAAGAAATAGGTGAGGAAGGAGAGGTGGTGGGGTGGCCCTGTATGGAAGGGAGTGTTTTGATTGCCTAGAGCTTAATGATGGTGACTATAGGGTTGAGCATTTATTGGTAAGAATTGGGGGGAAGGCCAACAAGGCAGATATCATAGTGGGAGCCTCTTATAGACCACCCAAACAGGCTGGAGAGGCAAATGAAACATCCTATAAGAAGCTGTGAGAAGTCTCATGATCACTAGCCCTTGTTCTTGTAGGGGGACTTCAACTTACCAGGTGTCTGCTGGAAATACAGTACAGCAGAGAAGAAAGGGTCTAGGAGGTTCCTAGAGTGTGTGGAAGATAACTTCCTGACATAGCTGGTAAGAGAGCCAATTAGGTAGGGAAGGCACCCTGCTGAACCTGTTATTTGTGTACAGAGAAGGACTTGTGGGTGATGTGATATGATATGATATGATATGATGTGATGGTTGGAGGCAGTCTTGGGCATAGCGATTATGAAATGATAGAGCTTTCAATTCTTGGAGAAGGTGGGGGGAGGGTGGTCAGCAATACTGCTACCTCAGACTTAGGGCAGGTAGACTTTGGTCTGTTTTGGACACTTGGTTGACAGTCCCTTGGGATGTAGTCCAGAAGGGCAAAGGAGTCCAGGAAGGCTAGACACTCTTTAAGGAAATCTTGAAGGAGAAGGCCGTACCCATGTGCTGAAAGACAAGCCAGCAGGGAAGACAAGCTTAGCTGAACAGAGAGCTTTGATTGGAACTCATGAAAGAAAAGAGTTTATGGCCTTTGAAAGAAGGGGCAGGCAACACAGGGGGACTATAAAGATGTCAGGAGAATATTCATGAAGGAAATTAAAGGGGCCAAAGCCCAGCTAGAACTTAATGTGGCTACTGCCATAAAATATGATTTCAAATGTTGCTATAAATATATTAGCAATAAAAGGCTAAGAAGAATCTCCAGCCTTCATTAGATGCAGGGGGAAACATAGTGACAAAGGATGAGGAAAAGGCTGAAATGCTTAATGCCTTCTTTGCCTCAGTCTTTAGTAGTAGCACCAGTTGTTCTAAGGCTATCCATCCCCCTGAGCTGGAAGACCAGGAAAGGGAGCAGAATGAAGACCCCATAATCCAAGGGGAAATGGTTAGAAAACTCCTACATCACTTAGACACATTATGCATTACTAGTCAAGGGGGCCAGACAGGATCCAACCAAGGGTACTGAGGGAGCCAGCTGGAGTGCTCACCAAGCCCCTTTCCATCATTTACTAGCAGTTCTGGCTAAATGGGGAGGTACCAGATGACTGGAGGTTAGCAAATATCACATCCATCTACAAGAAGGATGAGAAGGAGGATCCAGGGAATTACAGGCCTGTGTCCTGGTTTGGGCCAGGATAAAGGTAATTTTCTGTCTTGTCATTTTGCTTTCAGCTAAGTCTCTTGTAAGTAGCTGCACTTGCTGAAATTAACAGCAAGTTTCTCAGACAGTGTCTGCTTCTAGCACTGATAACTCTCGATCAGCTAGAGACTGGTATGCAGAACCAAGGACACTGCTCAGTTCTGAGGAACATCATTTTGCCCTCCGGAAGGAGAAAAGGAGTAAAGAGGTCACACCTGCAACCCTCCTTTAGGGAGGAATGGACAAGGTAAATGACCAAAATTGACCAGAGTATTCCATCCCATACACGTCATACTCAGTATATATTTGAGGGATCACAAGGGTCAAACCCCTTCCTGCTTCCCCTTCTTCGCCTGTCTCTCTTTGTTTGCTTCAGCATCGCAGGAGGATTCCCTCCATTTGTCTGCCTGTGGTCCTGATCCGTGCCAGCCGGAGTCCATGTGTTCCTGCCTCCAGCTCCCGACTGCTCCTGACCCCAGGAGTCCAGCCTGGACTTTCCCAGGGCTGCCCTGCAGCCTCGGTGGTGACGTGAGAGTTATTGGGGGAAAGGGGGGAGGAACATGGTATCAATTTTCCTGTACATTTGTATATATTTAGTATGTTTAGTAATTTATCATTACTGTTTCTTTAAAGCTGTGTCATTTAGTTTCCAACCCATAAGTCTCTCTCCCTTATTGTCTCTCCTTCCTTTATCAGGGAGGGGAGGAGCATTAATAGAGAGCATCTGTCATTCGGTTTAATTGCCGGGCCAGTGTTAAACTGTGACAGCCAGTCAGCCTGACCTTAGTGCTAGGAAATGTTATGGGGCAGATCCCCTTAAGTACCATCACATGGCACATACAGGAAAACCAGGCAGTAAGGCTGAGGCGTGGGGCAGTTTGTAACAGTCTAACTTTAAGTGTGGGGGTGCCAGAATTCCAAAACCAGCCATTTTCCTGTCTCCAGGACTGGCTAATCAATACATCCATTCCTAACAGATTATAAGGAATCGTCTACTATCATTTGGGTTCGAATTAACTCCTCGTCTCCCAGTAGCTTTAGGGAAACTAGCAGTTTTTTGTAAAACAGGCTTTCCCAAAGCACCACTCACAAATACTGGTTTCAAAGAATCAATGCCACATTTTTTGACCACATCAGATTTTAGCGTGGAGATCTGTGCACCGGTGTCTACTACAAATGTTACAGGGTAGCATTTTGGCCCAACAGCACAAGTAAGCTCTAAATCACCATTTTTATTCAAGACCAATCTTAGCACATTTTGCCAGTCTTTTGGAGGACTGGATATTTTAGTATTTGATTGTTTATTATTTTTGGACCAATCTGGTCCAAATCCAGTCTTGATTTGTACGGATGGTTTCCCACGGTTTATTCAGGGGGTTAATAGAATTTACTGAACTGGGATCAGGACCTTTCTCCTCTCTCTGCCATTTTTTTTGCTTTCTTTTTATTAGCAGAGAGAGGGCTTTTTAGTTTCCCGAATTATGGGAATTTCCTGATCTTTCCCCTGCATTTGACCTGGTGGGCCTTTCCTCTATTAAGGCTTTTAGATGGCCATAAGTAAAATTGTGACTTAAGAGCGAGGGAGAGATGCCTTTTAGCTTAGCTTCCTCTTTAAGCTTTGCAAAAGGCCCTAGTTCACCCTGCGGCAAATTGTTTCTGCCTCGGGAGGTTCTATTCCCACAATTATTATTATTTCTTTGTCTGCCCCCCCTATTTACAACTGTCCATTCACCCTGTGATTTCTCCTGCTGGTGAAGAGGAATTTGGGGAGGCATGGCAGCTGCAGCGACATAAGTCAATTTTTTATTATCATTATCATTTGGTGGGGTTTGAAGAGTTTTTACAGATGTACAATTGGCTTCGGGTGCCACATATTTGCGTCCAAATTCTGTCAGTTCTGTCTCTATGCAGATCAGACCAAGTGTAGTAGTCTGTGCCTAATAGTGAATTTTCATTTGAATTTTCAGTTTTAGCCTTGATCTGTAGGGCTAGATTTTGCGGTTGTGCAGGTAGCCCTCGGATGAGATGAGAATATCCATTCTTTCAGGTCTTACCATTAGCATAAGCGGGTCACCCTGGTTAATTATTAGAGCACGGTCATATATCATTTGGATCACACTGGCTTTGTGAACATTGTCCATTAGCTGGGCGAGACCCCCCTGCAATACATGGGGTTCTCCCCTTGCTATGGGGTCAGTGAAGACTGTGCAGAGGCCTTCTTGCTCATTACAGCAAGCTGATGGACCTTTTTCTCCAATTTATCAAATCTCTTAGCCCCAGATTTTATAAAGGTGCTGACCAAATGGTGTAATTCTGCCATTTCTCCCTCAAGCGGGTTAGCAGCCAGAGGGGGGGTGGGTGGGTGCCTGGGTGTTGGCAGCTTTTGGATACGGCTTTGTTTTTAAAATAGAGGGGCAGCTTTTCCCCTTTCTGGATGCAAAATGCACCTTTTTTCTTATTTGGCCTTTCAGGAGACACATGCTCTCCCTCATCTGTTGCATATTCAGACGTAGATGGTACTGGCTTTGTGTGCATGTATGCCTCTTGGACATGTTCACTCAGTTCACTCAGTCAATGCATGTTCCCACAGTCTTTCTACTCTTTGGACCTGGAGGTATGGCACTGTGGTAGCCTTGCCTTTTTTGAGCTACTAGCTTCAGCACCTCCTAACAGAGTGCACCTTTTAAATAGAATAGCCAATTTCCACCTAGCCTTATGTAAAGGTAAAAGTTTACAAAGGAAAATTGAGTTGTACTATTGCCAGATACATTCAGTGTAATCAGTGGCTAAAGGAAAATGCTTAGTTAAGCCTATAAAAGCATGAGTTAAGTTGAAGGCATTTTGTCTGCTCAACCTAGCAATACTACTTAGTTCTCTGAAGCCGATTCAGGTATATCACTTGTTCTCATTGTTTGCTTTCTCCTTTTTTGTCATTCTTCTGTGTGTGTTTTACTGTGTGTTAAGGCAAGTTCTTAAGAACCTTCAAAGCTTCTATTCAAGAAGACAAACCCTAAGTCTTGCAGGACTCAGAGAAATGTCAGTTCTCAATTTTTTATTTTTGTCTACCCTTAGGATTTTCTGTGTTTCTTCTCTTCATGCTTATTTTAAGGATAAAATTAATTTTCACAGGATTTCCCTCCCCTTTGGTCTGTGTTTTCCCTAGCTGAATTGTTTTTGTTATAGTGGAAAGGACAATAAGCTCAGGACCTTGATCCCATGCTATTAAATGAGAAGCTTCACCACCAATTTTAATAAGTGCAGGGTTAGGGTGCTGCTATTAATATTTTCTTGCACTTTTTATTGTTTAGAGCTCTCCTCAGTTCAAGTATTCTCTGTTCAAAGAATTTGTGTGCTGTCTACCAGTTTCCAAGCTAGCAGAACTGTTAAGAACCATGCACAGTGCCAGTTCTTATTCTGCCACACAATTCTTTCTGTGCGGATGCAATGCATTGCTGTTTATTTAAATTACTGTATTTACAGTAGTAAAGCAAACTTGATTACAGAATCACAGAATTGTTGTGGTTGGAAAAGCCCTCCATGTTCAACTGTCAATGCCCGCCCGCCCACATTACACACATGCAAAACTCNCCTCCCGCCCCCCGCTAAAAAAATTTTAAAAGTCGCCATACCTACTAGAGCATGTCCTGAAAGTGCTTCATCTACACGTTTTTTAAATACTTTCAGGGATGGTGACTCTACCACCTCCCTGGGCAGCCCATTCCAGCGCCTAACTACGCTCTCATTCAAGAAATTCTTCCTAATATTAAGTCGAAACCTCCCCTGGTACAACTTCAGGCCACATCCTCTAGTCCTATCAATATTTACATGGAAGAAGAGGCCTACCCCCACCTTACTGCAACCTCCTTGTTCCCAGTTGATTCGGTGCCATTTCTGGTAGCTGGGAAGGGGTCCCCCAGGGGTGACTCAAGTAAGTAGCTTCTGAGTAGTTCTCCTGACTCCAAAATGCCTGGCCCCACCTCAGGCCATCAGTGAACAATGGATGTGTGCCTCTGCGATTAACATATTCAAGAAGGAGAAACACCCAGTAATTAAGAGCAGGGCAGAGGACATGAAGAGGTGAGAGAGAGCAACAGGTGGAGAAAGCGAACACCTGATGTACACACTTAAAAAATACAAAATACGTCTCTCAAATCAGGTTTTTTTCCTTCTCTCTGCTCTTTTAAGTTATACCAAACATACTCTCAATTAACATAACTTTACCTCACTATACCTGACAGACACCTAAAGATAAGAGTGCTTATCAGGTTGCCTCCTGGTGCATGGTCCAGACAAAAGGAAATGAAATTAGCAGGACAGCAAAGACTGAAAGATAAGGATAAATCTTGGGATGGAAAAAAGCCTGTGCCATCTTTGGCAAGTGTGTGCCATTCATTTATGCAAAAGACAGAACCCTTTTTTGCTATATAAAAGTCCAAGAGAAAAGGAGAAGCGCGGCTCTTCTTCCCGAGGACATCAACCCAGCAGGAACGATGGGTCCTACGCCCCCCCCACTCCAGCCAGAGGCCAAGACCGGCAGGATGGTGATACAACTTAACTGTTCCCTGTTTTCTTTTCTTTTCTTAACGACTCTCTCTCCAAGTGACTAATTTGTTTAAATTCTCTCCTCTTAAGAGTGGCGTTATTGTCTCCTTTCCCTAAAATAAATCTTTGTAATTTGCTTAAATCATAAAGCCTGTTATTTTTGTAAATTCATGTGACGTCTATGAGTAGAGGCTGATTTTTCCTCAAAATCAAAATATAAAATAATAGCACGGATCGTAACAACACCAAAAGAGAGCAACACCTGAGAAGAGCAATGCTGGAGCAGAGAGACCAAGGTCGGCGAGGAAGGAGAGGGAGAAAGTGCCTGAACAGAGATTTTTCTCTACATCCCATGGTGAAATGGCAGCCTGTCCCCCTGCAACGCATGGAGGATCATGGTGGAGCAGATGCTGTGGACCTGTCGTCCATGAAGGATCCTGTTGGAACAGTTGTGAAGGTGGCCTGCGGAGGTGAGTGTTCCCGAAGTAGTCTGTGGCTCTGGGGGCCACCTGCGCTGGAGCAGTTTGCTCCTGAGGAATTGTGCCTGGCGGGAGGGTCTCGCATTGGAGGGGTTCGTGAAGGACTTTCTCCCGTGTGAGGGATCCCACGTTGGAGTAGGAGAAAACTGTGAGGAATCCTTCTCCCTGAGGAGAAAGGAGCGGCAGAAAACAACTTGTGATGTCTGGACTGTAAACCCCACTCCCTGTTCCCCTGTGCCACTGAGGGGGAGGAGGTAGAGAGCAAAGTTATTTGGGCTTGGGAAGAAGGGAGGAGTAGGGGACAAGTATTTAAGCTCTGGTTTGTGTTTTCTCTTTGTCCTGTTTTGATTTGATTAATGATAAATTGATTTTTCCCAAGTTGAGTCTGTTTTGCCCATGGTTGTAATTGGTGAGTGAAAACCTCATAGCCCTTGTCTTAACTGAGAAGGGTTTAAGTGGATTTCCTCCTCACCATACCATAAAATGGCGGAGATGGAATGAGCGTCCACGTGGTCCTTTGTTATCGGCCAAGCTCAAACCATGACACTCCTTTCAGGTACTTGAAGAAAGCAATAAAGTCTCCCCTCAGCCTCCTCTTATCCAAATGAAACAATCCCAATTCCCTCAGCCTCTCCTCATAGGAATTGTTCTCCAGACTCTTCACCAGGTTTGGTTGCCCTTCTTTGAATTTGCTCCAGCAGCTCAATGTCTTCCTTGTAGTGAGGGGCCCAGAACTGAACACCGTACTTGAGGTGCGGCCTCACCAGTGCTGAATACAGGGGCACAGTCACTTCCTTAGTCCCGCTGGCCATGCTATTCCTTATACAAGACAGGATGCTGTTGGCCTTCTTGGCCACCTGGGGCACACTGCTGGCTCATATTCAGCTGAGTGTCAACCACCACCCCCAGATCCTTTTCTACCTGGCAGCTTTCCAGCCATTCTTGCCCAAGCCTGTCGCGTTGCATGGGGTTGCTGCGACCAAAATTAAGGACCTGGCACTTGGCCTTGTTAAACCTCATACAATTGGCCTCGGCCCATCGATCCAGCCTGTCCAGGTCCCTCTGCAGAGTCTTCTTACCCTCCAGCAGATCAACACTCCCATCCAACTTGATGTCATCTGCAAATTTGCTGAGGAAGCACTCAATTCCCTCATCTAGATCATCAGTGAAGATACTGAACAAGACCAGCCCAAAAACTGAGCCCCGGGGAACACCACTGGTGACTGGACATCAACTGGGTTTAACCCCATTACAATTCTCTGGGCCTGGCCATGCAGCCGGTTTTTAACCCAGCAAAGAGTACACCTGTCTAAGCCATGAGCCAACAGCATTCTCTAGGAATGCTGTGGGAGACGGTGTCAAAGGTTTTACTGAAGTCCAGGTAGACAAGATCCACAGCCTTTCCCTCGTCTGCTAGGCAGGTCATCTGGTCATAGAAGGAAATCAGGTTGGTCAAGCAGGACCTTCCTTTCCTGAACCCATGCTGGCTGGGCCTCATGTCCTGGCTGTCCTGCGCTTGCCATGTGAGCACACTCAAGATGAACCTCCATAATTTTTCCTGGGCTGACAGGCCTGTAGTTCCCAGGATCCTGCTTTGGGCCCTTCTTATAGATGGGCGTCACGTTGGCAAGCCTCCAGTCATCTGGGCCCTCCCCTGTTAACCAAGAGTGTTGATAAATGATGGAGAGAGGCTTGGCGTGCTCCTCTGCCAGCTTTTTCAATACTCTTGGGTGGACTTTATCCGGCCCCATAGACTTGTGAGTGTCCAGATTCTCTTTCATCCAGACACAAGGCTTTGGCTCACCTAGCTCTGATGAAACCCCTGAAGGGTCTTGTTTATCCTCACCAGTGCCCAGAGCATTATTGATGTTCTGAAATGCTTGGTCCCTCTCTATGTGCCGCTCTCTGTGAAGTGGAGTTTAAGAGAATGGGGTGTGCCAAAAGGATCGGAGAGACACAAATAAATGTGAACAGGCACAAAGGCTATGGACCCCTCCTAGGAAGCTACTCAGTAAACCACAACAGCCATGCAGTATTACTGGGGCAGTCTTTGGGCTTTTTGCTGTGCCGCAAGATGCAGACAGAATCACAGCATTGTCACGGTGGGAAAAGACCTCTAAGGTCACAGAGTCTAACTGTCAAAAAACCCAAACCCAAACAAACAAACCACCATGCCTACTAGAGTATGTCTTGAAGTGCCTCATCTACACATTTTTAAAAACTCTCCAGGGATGGTGACTCTACCACCTCCCTGGGCATCCCGTTCCAGCACCTGACTACTCTCTCAGTAAAGAAAATCTTTCTAATATCAAGTCTAAACCTCCCCTGGTGCAACTTCACCCCATTTCCTCTAGTCCTATTGTTATTCACTTAAGAGGTCAACATCCACCTCACTGCAATCTCCTTTTGGGTAGTTGTAGAGAGCAATGAAGTCTCCTTCCAACTCAACAATCCCAATTCCCTCAGCCTCTCCTCATAGGACTTGTTCTCCAGACCCTTCACCAGCTTGATTACCCTAAACCAGCAACAACACAGTCCACTAAATTGGAAACCCAGAAGAAAATGCCAACTTCAAAAGAACGTATACATGGTGACGTAGTGATCCTAACTAGGAGAGAATTGTACATTGAGGAGTTTGTGATCCACACAATTAACCTAAGTAAGCCCAGACCTCCATCGTATCTGTTAGCCACAGGATAAACTCGGCCAGCTCCTTGTGACAGGGGAGCCTGCAGGCAGTTCCCACCTAGTATCAGTGATTACACTCCTTACATTCCTTGCCTTGATATAAAAGTAAAGCAGTGAGTTCTCATGAGAACATCCTTTCTGTTTGACAGTAGAAATGAACAGAGTTGTTTTTTTGTAAGAAAACCCTATAAGAGCTCAAATCACCAAAATGGGGTAACCCTTTCTACAGACAGGGATGGGACAAAAGGAGATCAGGTTGGACAAGCAGGACCTGCCTTTCATTAACCCATTCTGACTGGGCCAATGATGTAAACACTTTGAAAATATTTTTAAAAGAGCAGAAAAAATGTTGATTCAAGAGACAGTTTCATAAGTCAAACCTGTTCTCAATTAACAGATTTTTACCCCAAACTTAACTAGCTTCTGTTTTCTATCATGTCTGACAGGCGCCTAAAGATAAGAATGCTAATCAGAAGGTCTTCTGGAATACTTTCAAGACAAAGATAATAAATTTAGCAAGGTAACAAGGACTGGAGGATTGCAATAATTTAAAGAGAGGTTCACGGGATGGCAAATCTCTGCCAGTGTGTGCCAGTGATTTATAAAAAGACAACCCTTTTTACTGTATAAAAACCTCAAAGAGAAAAGGAGAAGACGTTGGCTCTCTCTACCCCCCACCCTCTTCTGTCACCACTTTGGCTTCAGCTACAGGATGGCACCAGCAGGGGAAAAAAGCAGAGAACAGCAGCCAAGGAGGAATGGCAGCGGGTNCCCCCCCCAGCCACAGAACAGGACCCGTGGACAGTGATAAAATTTAATTGCTTTCTTTTTCCTTTTCTCCTTTCCTTTTCTTTTTTCCTTTCTTTTTTTCCTTTTCTCCTTTCCTTTTCTTTTTTCCTTTCTTTTTTTCCTTTTCTCCTTTCCTTTCTTTTTTTCCTTTTCTCCTTTCCTTTTCTTTTTTCCTTTTTCTCCTTTCCTTTTCTTTTTTCCTTTCTTTTTTTCCTTTTCTTTTTTCCTTTCCTTTTTTCCTTTCTTTTTTCAGAGACACTTCAAGGTCAGGTTATTTACTGCTCAGAAATAAAAGTTTCAGTCTGCTTCACAGTTCTCAAAACATGGATTGGCCATAATCGCTGGGTGTCCAAATTCCTTCAGAAATTCCTCCACACACTATCATATACAGGAAGTATCAAAAATATACTGCAATATGATCCCCTTCCAGCCTCACACTGTTTTTACATGCTTCAGACCTATTTCTCAACATAAAGTGCCTAAACATTCCTCCCTAACAGTACACAAACACAAGGAAAGTAATAAAAATAAACAACAAAACAACTTTACACAAACCAATAAAGACTTTAAGAGCCATCAGTGACCTATGTATCACACTTGATACAGTCACAGAATAACTTATGGGTAGGAGGAAATTCTGAACGTTTCTGGTCTAACCCCCTACTCAAAGTAGAGCCAATGAGAGTAGATTGTGCAGGGCCTTGTCCAATTGAGGTCTGAATACCTCCAAGAATGAAGATATCGCAACCCCTCTGGGACCCTGTTCCAGCATTTAACCACCTTCATGGGGGGAAAAAAAGTTTCTTTATATCTAATAAAGATTTCTCATGTTCCAACTTTCCTCATTTCCTCTTGTCCTACCCTTGCACACCCATGAGAAGAGATTGATTCCATCTTCTCCACTCCCTCCCATTAGGTATCTTTAGATAGCAATGAGAACTCCCCATGCAGTATCTTTAAGAGATCTGGGATTGTTTAGCCTTTCTTCACATATCTCATGCTCCAGTCCCCAACTATCTCAGTGGCCCCCACTGGATTTGTTCCAACATCACAGAATTATAGAATGGTTTGAGTTGGAAGAAGCCTTTAAAGAACAGCTAGTCCAACTCCCCAGCAATGAGCAGGGACATCTTTCACTAGAACAGGCTGCTCAAAGCCCTGTCCAAACTGACCTACAACTTCTCTGGGCAACCTGTTCCAGTGTCTCACCATCCTCATCACAAAAAATTTCTTCCTTATGTTCAATCTAAATCTGCCCTCTTTCACTTTAAAACCATTACCCCTTGTCCTATTGCAATTGGCCTTGGTAAAAAGCCTCTGTCTTATAAGCCCTCTAAGTATTGAGAAGCTATAATAGTGTCTTACTGGACCCATTTCTTCTCCAGGATGAACAAACCCAACTCTCTCAGTCTGTCTTCATAGGAGAGGTGATCCAGTCCTGTGATCATTTTTGCAGCCCTCCCTCTGTATCTTCCCCACCAAGTCCATGACTTTCTTGTGTTGGGGACCCCAGAGCTGGGTGCAGCACTCCAGGTGGGGTCTTACCAGAGCAGAGTAGAGGGGGAAAAAAAAAATCACCTCCCTCGACCTGCTAGTCATGCTTCTTTTGATGCAGCCCAGGATATGGTTGGCTTCTGGTCTGTGAGCACACATTGTCAGCTCACATCCAATTTTTCATCCACCAGTACCCCAAGTCCTTCTCAAGGCTGTTCTCAATCCCTTCATTCCCCAGCCTGTACTGATAGTGTGGATAGTCCCAGGTGCAAGACCTTGCACTTGGCCTTGTTAATCCTCATGAGGTTCATGAGGGCCTACTTCTCAAGCTTGTCCAGGTCCCTCTGAATGACATCCCATCCCTCAGACATGTTCAACCTCAACCACACCACATGTCCATGTCAGTCTTGTACTAGAGAGCCCAGAACTGGTCACACACACATATATAAAAAAACCAAACCAAAAACCACACACACAAAAAAACCAAACAAAAAAAACCTCCCAAAAACCCCAAAACAAACAACCCACACCTGGAGTCCTAAGTGCTGAATAGAAAGAAAAGCCTCTTTCCTCAACCTGCTATTATGCTCTTGCTAACAGAGTCCAGTATAGGAGGGGCAAGGAAAAACCTCCATTCTTTACTGGACATGGGCGGGAACATAGTTGTCAAAGATGAAGAAAAGGCTGAGGTATTTAACACCTCTGGGGACAGAATGGGTGGAGAGCAGCCAGACAGAGAGGGACCTGGGGGTTTGGAATGACAGGAAGCTGAACATGAGCCAACAGTGTGCCCAGGTGGCCAAGAAGGCCAACGGCATCCTGGCCTGTATTAGGAACAGTGTGGCCATCAGGTCCAAGGAGGTGATTCTGCCCCTGTACTCAGCGCTGGTGAGGCCACACCTTGAGTACTGTGTCCAGTTCTGGGCCCCTCAGTTTAGGAAGGATATCGAGGTCCTGGAGCAAGTCCAAAGGAGGGCAACTAGGCTGGTGAAGGGACTCGAGCACAAGTCCTATGAGGAGAGGCTGAGGGAGCTGGGGCTGTTCAGCCTGAAGAAGAGGAGGCTCAGGGGAGACCTCATCACTCTCTACAACTACCTGAAAGGAGGTTGTAGCGAGGTGGGGGTTGGTCTCTTTTCCCAGGCACCTCTCAGCAAGACAAGAGGACATGGTCTTAAGTTGTGCCGGGGGAGGTTTAGGTTGGATATTAGAAAGAATTTCTTTACGGAGAGGGGGATCAGGCATTGGAATGGGCTTCCCCTGGAAGTGGTGGATTCTCCGTCCCTGGAGATATTTAAAAAGAGACTGGATGTGGCACTCAGTGCCATGGTCTAGTAACTGCAGCGGTAGTGGATCAAGGGTTGGTCTTGATGATCTCTGAGGTCCCTTCCAACCCAGCTGATTCTATGATTTGTTTGGTCTTCATTACAAGGGCATATTGCTGTCTTGTATTCAACTTGTCCACCAGGACCCTCACATCCTTTTCTGCAAAGCTGCTTTCTAGCCAGTTGGTGCTCTGCCTGAACTGTTGTGGGATGTTATACCTCCCTAGGTGCAGGATTTGGCATTTCACCTTGTTGAACTGCACAATGTGCCTGCCAGCCCGTTTCTCCAGCCTGTTGAGGTCTCTCTGAATAACAGCCCAGCCTTATAACACATTGACTGCTCCCCACAATTTGGTCTTATCTGAAAACTTGCAGAGAGGAGACAAAATTGCATTATCTAGTTGTTAATTGACATTAAACAGTATTTGCCCCAATATCCATCTCTAAGAAATACCATTAGTAATTGGCCACCAGTTGGACTTTACACTGCTGATCACAGCCCTCCAAGTCCAGCTAATCTTCTACCCACTTCACCAAATCTGAGGTCTGAAGGCTACATCAAAAGCCTTTCTTAAGTCAACAACAAGCATTTTGCCCCCTTGTCCACACAGCCAATCATCACAGTGATGAGGTAACAATATAGAAGTATCTCAGTGAAAGATATATATGACAGTTGAAACACTGAAGAGCAAACAGCTCCAATTTTAAGTTTTGAAGAACTAGTCCTTAAGCCCTATTTTTTTTTTCTATTTAGCTTCACTCAAATGCCATTCAAAAGTATTATTTTTGCTCAGTATTATTTTTGCAATCCAAAATAGTCAGATGCCAGTGAGGAACACAAAATGCACATCCAGTAGCTAGCACCTTCTTTAAAAACATATGATGCACACAAGATGTCAACGGCTCAACGCCCAAATGGAAACCAGTAACAAGAGTGGTGTCCCTCAGGGTTTCATACTGGGACTAATACGGTTTAATATCTTCATCAATGACATAGTGGGGTTGCATGCACCCTCAGTGAGTTTGCCAAAGACACCAAGCTGAGAGGTGTAGTTGATTCTCTAGAAGGAAGGGATGCCATCCAGAGGGACCTTGGCAAGCTGGGGAAGTGGGACCATGTGAACTTCATGAGGTTCAACAAGGCCAAATATGTGTCCTGCACATGGGTCAGGGCAATCCCCAATATCGGTACAGAGTGAGGGATGATGTGATAGAGAACAGCCCTGCAGAGGACAACTTGGGGATATACTGGTGGATGAAAAATTGGACATGAGCCAGCAATGAGCACTTGAAGCCCAGAAAGCACATCGCATCCAGGGGTGCATCAAAAGAAGCATGGACAGCAGGTCAAGGGAGGTGATTCTGCCCCTCTACTCTGCTCTGGCGAGACCCCACCTGGTTTACTATGTCCAGATCTGGGGTCCCCAACACAAGACAGGCATGAACCTCTCAGAGTGGGTCTAGAGAAGGGCCACTAAAGTGGTCAGAGGGCTGGAGCACGTCTCCTACAAAGAAAGGCTGAGAGAGGCAGACCTGTACTGATGGGACAAGGGACAATCCTTACAAATTGAAAGAGGGCAGATTTGGACTGAACATAAGGAAAAATTTATTTTTACTTATTTTTTTTTTTACAATGAGCCTGGTGAGACACTGGAACAGGTTGCAGATGCCACACCGCTGGAAACATTCGAGGTCAGGCTGGATGGAGATTTGAGCAACCTGATCTACTGGAAAATGTCCCTGCTCATTACAGGGGAGTTGGACTAGATGATCTTTCGAAGTCCTTTCCAACTTAAACTATTCTTTGATTTGATGCTGCACATAAAATAGCCTCACTTTTGTGCTGTATTCTCAAATTTCCTTTTAAGAATGAACATAACAGAAATTAACAATTATTATCCTACCATTTTACCACATCAAGACAGCACAGTTCTCTAGTCTAGGAAGTTATGTGCACATATACATGAGCTTGATATTCTTTTAATTCATTTCAGAACAATTTTTAAGAATGTGACTACTTCAGTCAAGCTTTAAATCTGTTCCATTCCTCTCCTCCCCTTCTTTCACTTACTGAATATTAAAGCAAATAAAGCCCTGGCATAGCAGCTGTAACATTGACCACAGAATGTAATTTCCAAAAGTAGCTTGAGTTTTTTCAAGTTAGAACCTATGTACAGGTCTGCCTTTCTTCTGCACCATTTGCAGAGGCATTACAGCAGCCACAGGTAGAAAACATAAGTATTCTCAACCCTATTATTTATATGCAACTTCTCTAGCCTCCTGAACTTCTTTTTTTTTTTTTCTTTGCTTAAACTACATAAAACTAATAATTCAAAGGTATTGCCTCATTTTAACCAAAAGAAACTAAAGCAGCATAGACTACAACTACATCATACAGTTGAGATCCAAATCCTTAGTGCAATGAAAAAGAATGCAGGCAACTTCTTGCAGTCTAGAGAGGTTTAAACACATTATCCTACATAGTTTTAAAAAACCTCCATTGTCTTCAAAAGTATTTAATTTAAAAATTATATTTATATTTTAGATTATATAATAAAAAAAACTATATAATAATTATTAAAAAGAACATTTGAGGAAAGGGAAAGTCGATAAACATGAAATTCAATGCAAGCATCACAAACAGAAGCCATTAGCTAATCTGATGATCAGAAAACATCCATCATGGCATCCCTCCAAGCCAGAAATCAGAGTTCCGTACTCCCAACCAATTACTATTTCAAAGTTGGTTGGTTGTTTTGAGTTGTTTATTTCGGTTTGGTTTGTTGGGCTTTTTTGGGGTTGTGTTTTTTAATTCCTGAATAGACTGTTGTATTTTTACACTACTCAATAATCCTATCAAAAGACAAGTTCCTCATTCAGCTTTTTGATCACACTGCTTAAATCATTCCTACTTCCAGGATACAGGAAACAAAAGAGTAACTAAGCTCTATATTACAATGAAACAGTTACTGGAAAGCCATGATTCTCCATTATGTAAAAGACTGAATAATTTAATTTTCTTACACCATAACAGACTATAAAACATGCCCATATATGTGAAAACACTATTAAACACGATTTCTTTGATGTGCTGCCATGTGTTAGGCCTAATAACTTGTGCTCTGCAGATCTGATCCCCTTTTCCTTCAGACAGCTATCTGGAATAGCAACATCTACCACTACTAGTTTGACCCACAAGGGTCACAGAATGGATGCAAGTTGGAGCATAGAAGGTTCTGTGTAAACTTAAGAAAAAGCTTTTTCACTGTGAGGGTGACAGAACACTGGAACAGGCTGCCCAGTGAGGCTGTGGTCTCCTTCTCTGGAGACATTCAAAACCCACCTGGACATGTTCCTGTTTGACCTACACTAGGTGGTCCTGCTCTGGCAGGGAGGTTGGACTTTATGATCTCTCGACGTCCCTTCCAACCCCTAATACTGTGATTTCTGTGATACCCAAAGAACTTAAATGCTTTTCCTCCCCCCTTCTTTCCAGGCTCAACATCACTCCTTCATTCCCAACTCTTCTACTTCATCCCCCCCAAACCAAGGCACAGGATGGTGATGGATTGGGGGTCATGATCAGTTCATAAGTTGGTCTCTGGCGATTCTTCTCACACTTTTTCCCTGCTCCTGCATGGGTCTTCCCCATGGACTACAGTCCTTCAGGAAAAGACTACTCCAGCATGGGGTCCTCACCATGGGCCAGTTTCCACCACTAGCCTGCTCCTGGCACATTCCACAGGCCAGTTTCCTTCTGTAGCCTGCTCTCTCCACAGGCTACAGTTCCCATCACTGGTATGCTCTCAACTCCTCTCCCCATAGGCTGCAGGGAAATATATCTGCTATATCGCCTGGAGCACCTCCTCCCCCTCCTTCAAGATTGTGAAGCAGTAGTTAAAAGGAATAAAATGGAAATTTACTAGTTAACTAACATAAACAGAGATAATAGGTTTGCTATGGTAACCACATGCCTTTACTCTACCTCTGAGAAAACAGGAGGGCCACAAGGTTGCTAAGGTAGGCAGAAGCAGCAAAGCTGAGTAACTGCAGTTTCAGACAGCCAGACAATGAAGAAAAGTGTTGCAACTCGTCCAAAAGGCATGGCGATGAAGAGGAAGATGATGAAGAAACCACCACCCGAGGGTTTGGAGACCACCAGGAGGCTGTAATGCTCATGCAGGAATGAGTGGAAACGTATGTTAATAAGTTCTTAGAAAGGTTATATGTTAATCGTTTCTTGGAAGGTCATGAATACATATATCATATCTGCAAAAAAGCTATGTAACGGAACACTGCTGACTTGCACATTGGGAGGAGTGATCCCCTGTGCGCCGCGCCCAGCCGCCGCCCAGTGTTGCAACAAAGAATACCTGCTCAATAGCCTGTCTGGACTATTGAGTCTTTATTCAGCCTTTCACAGCAGCAATTGTTTCTTACACTTTTGCTCCCCTCCCCCCTTTCTTACACACACTATTGCACGGCATTTCTACCCTTTGTTCAATTTGTTTTCACAGAGGTGCCATAAGCTTCAATGACTGGTTCAGCTTTGGCCAGCAGTAGGTCTGCTGCAGAGCCAGCTCTGTCCAGCACATGGGCAGTCCCACACCTGTTACCACTCAGGCCACCCCTCCAGCCCACTACCACCAAAACCTTGCCACATAAAACCAGCACATATGAATGACATTAAGGATCATATTTACATAAGAACATAGCTAAATCTCTGATCTGAATTAATGCTAATTACTATTATTCAAAGTTGTAAAAACATAATATCAGACATTAGATTCTCTACAATAACCTTTTTGTCTCAAATAGTTAAGAGACATGAAATACAGTTTGGCACACAATCCAAAGTCTTAATCCTTCAAACTTAAAACCAGGTGGTATAACTTTCTGTGAAAAAACTGTTGCAGTCTAGTTATATGCTGTGTGAAAAAGCACTTCCATTAATCAGTCTTGTATCATCACCCTCTTCAATTTTATAACCTCCTGGTTCTTGTATTATGGAAAAAAGTTACAGGCACTCAATCTATATTTAAGATATTCATTCTTTTTTTGGATTCTTTTGTCAAACCTGAAGATAAAGATTTTTTTCAGTCTCTATTCGTGCAATAGTCCTTTGTCTCTTCCTTCTCTCCCCCCCCCATCCTGAGTCACAGCACTTCTGCAGTTTTTTGGAAGGAATTCAAGCTGTATACAAAAGTTTAACATTGCTATACTGAAATCTGACAGCTATGCCTGAATTTAACTGTTGGTCTTCTTGTTATGACTCATTTTCACAGTTGTTTACTACCACATTTGTTTGAGCCAAGTTTGAGCCAAAACATTTCTTAAAAATATAGAAAAAGCCACTAATTTGCAGGTATTAAAGCTGCAGCTGTCTGAAATTTTCAGTTGGACCTTTATGAAACATGAAGTACACAGATAGCAGCCACCCATAAACTCTTATCAAAGTGATGTCTGGCACTTATCATAGAATGTTTTGGGTTGGAAGCATTCATCTAGTTCCAATCCTTCTGCCACGGGCAAGGATGAGGTTGTTCAAAGCCCCATCCAACCTGGCCTTGAACACTTCCAGGGATGGGGACACCCACAACTTCTCTGGGCAACTTCATCCAGTATTTTACCACCCTCACAGGAAATAATTTCTTCTAATGTCTAACCTAAATCTAACCTCTTTCAGTTTGAAACTGGTTACCCCTTGTCCTATCTCTACATGCCCTTGTAAAAAGTCCTTCTCCAGCTTTCTTGTAGGCCCCCTTGAGGTATTGGAAAGCCACTGTAAGGTCTCCCCAGAGCATTCTCTTCTCCAGGCTGAACAATTCCAACTCTCTCATCCCATCGTCTACTAGGTGGTGCTCCAGCCCTCTGATTGTCTTTGTGGCTCTCCTCTGGACTCGCTCCAACAGTTCTGTCCTTCTTATATTGGGGTCCCCAGAACTGGGCACTAATCCAGGTAGGGTCTCATGAGAGTAGAGTGACAGAATCACCTCCCTCAACCTGCTATTCACGCTTCTTTTGATGCGGCCCAGAATACGGCTGGCCTTCTGGGCTGCAAGCACACACTGCAGACTCATGCTGAGCTTCTGGTCCACCATCACACCCAAGTCCTTTTCCTCAGGCCTGCTCTCAATCCATTCTCTGCTCAGCCTGTATTTGAGCTTGGGATTGTCCCACCCCAAACATGGGAACTTGCACTTGGCCTTGTTGAACTTCATGTTGGGCCCTAAGAAATCTATAGAAGGGGCAGGAATGAATACAGCTTTCTACAACAAAATTCTACTATCCAACATCAGAAAAAAACCTTTCTTTCTGTAATGCTTTACCTCCTTGTTTACCGTCTACCTCCAAAAAAAGAACAAGGATCTGATCCTCTCCTACATACAACAGCCTCCTTCCCTATTGACACCCTTGACAAGACAGGATAGAACAAAGATATGTGGCTATGTAATTTAATAGTGCATGTACTTAGAGAAGGCTAAATTAGGTTTCTCCTTTCAAGCTAGTTCTAGTACATGCTAACTCCTAAGTGCTCAACTTGACCACAGTAACAGTTTTCACATCTTACCGACAAACACAGTTGCAGTAAAAACAGAAGCATGGTTATCTACGGTGATATCCCACATCCTTTCCCAAGTTGATACTACCTAAATAGACACTTGAAGGTACCTGAAGAGTTAATGTCTCCCTATTGCTTTTCCTTTTAACAAGTTAATTTCACTCATCTTGTGGCACTCTAGCACTGAGCTTATTTAGCTCTTTCTGAAGTTCCTTTGAAGACCTAGTCACCCCTAGCTAAAATAACTGTCTTCTTTACAAATGTTTTTATCCCACTATTCCCTTACCACACATACTATACTCTCTATATGATTTTTAAAGTTCTATACCAGTTCCATTTCTGAAAGTATTGAAAAGCCAATGGCAAAAGACAGATGGTTGAATTCTACTCTCACTTTTCCTGTCTCCAACTTCTGATCCACGTGACGATTTCTTGCCACAAGGCAAAGAAAATTGCCAAGAAATCCTAATGAAAAGTAATCTTATACCTCTATCAGATACTTATTTAGAGCCCTGAGACCAGAATACCAAGTTCTCCAGCATTTATCTTCTCAAATACATCCTTCCCTATCACAAAACTGATTCTGGCAAGAAAAAGCCATTTTAATAAAAACACACAGCAGAGATGATATGGTAATAATTCTTAAAACTCTCTTTTCTCCTATACGTTATCCTTGCAAAAACAACTTCCATCAATTTACAGATTGAGAACTCTCAGCCACAGACCCTACATCAAGGCAACTTATTTTAATATTAGTTATAAGGTTAGAACAACACTTAAACATGTTAAATAGATAATAAAAACATTAAGAAAATTCAAGCCAAACAAAGTTGCTATAAAAATCCAAAATGCAGCTTGATCTTTTCAGTTTTGATGGGGGCTTTCCTTCTTTTTATATAAAGATATTTGTCAAATATAACATTATCATCAGTATATTAGAAGATAACTATTTTCATTTTTAAAAACATGCAAGTTCAAAGAACATTGATATAAGTTTCAAATTTACCAAAACCATGTCTAACGTTATTTCCATACTTTGATCTCTGCTGATTAATAGAAAGACAAAGATTTTCCCACACTACAAACAAAACCTAACATCCACTAAAAAAACCTCAAAACATGAAACATTTAAATGCTTTGACAATTCTTTTCCTTTACTAAAATACAGAAACACTGAATGACACATCGTACCACTTTTGTAGCTTTAAGCAGTGCAATCTAACAAGTCCACAATATAGTACCATGCTTTAAAATCTATACCACACATACCTATCACAGCAGCAGTTTACAGAATACTTTCTCCAACAAAGCTACAAACATCTTTTTATGCATTTGTCTCATTATCCAAGTAGAATGCAGATAATCCAACACCACCACATTCTCTTTGAAAAAAACAAAAGAAACAAAAAAAAACCAAACCCAAACACACCACCAAAAAACAAAAATGCACAAAGCCACATCTTAAAATAACCAAGACATGATGTAACTTTACTAGAAAAAGTGTAGACTTATACAAGTCTGGTCTTAGATAGGCAAGTGCACACACTAACAAAACGCTGTAGCTATACGCTAAATAGCCATCCTACTTATTCTAGTTCAGCATCAAACTACCAACCCTCCACCTAGAAGTCAGTATTAATACTCTCGAACACTGAAGTCTTCTAGAACATTGCTTTCAAAACACTAAGATGAAATTTAAATATAGCCACTCCTTTTAAAAAACATTATCTCCAAAGCTCTAGTAGAATCAAAATCATGTACAGAAACAGGTGCTAAATTTAGTTCCTAAGAGAGGAAAAAAAATATTCTTTCAAGATACAAGGCAGAACTTCTACAGAATATTTTATTAGTGCAACTACCAGTAAGAGGAAATGGAAAATCAAGTAAGCTTCTTTACAAATATGACACATAACTTTACATAAATGATTCTATGATAAATTCCCTTCTTTCATTTTTCACTCAATTCTTCTGGCTTTTTTAAAATTAATGCTTAATTATCACCTTCACTTACCAATAGCAAAAAAAAACAAAACAAAACCCCAAACAAACAAAACAGGACGTAAAATATTTGTATTATGACCTCTCTACAAAACCTGCTACATCAGTATGTTTCACCTTCTAAAGTAAAAAAAAAATAAAATATAAAAAAAAAAAATATTACTTTTCAATCTGCCAAAGCTACCAAAATACAAACTACACCTGAACAAGGCCCGGATGACTGCATAAACTCTTTTTCCCAATCCCAACACCACAGCGAATTACATGCATTAATTCCTTCTACACCTGCCCCACAATCCACCCCTCTAATTATACCAAAGCATACTACATCCCAATCCACTTCCCCTGGATGCCAGGCCACTCTCCTTGCATCACTTCACCTCAAGCACTACTGTCCCCGTGCCTCATGCTCCACAGTCCTTTCTCCTCCTCCCTACCTAGGAAATTTGGGGGTACTTCCCTTCACAGGGAGCATATCATGCCAAGTCTGCCTCCCCTTCCCGTCATACCACTCACAACTCCCAGGACACATAAGCAAGCCACCCTGACGCATGCCTCTCGCTTTTCTTACACCTTCCTCCTTTCCCCACAGATTGCTTCAGGCCCGTCCTTCAAACAGTAAATTAAGGGAAGAGAAAATAAACAGCTTTTCTGTCTCCTCCCCTCTATTTTCTGCCTCGGACACACTCCTTGTCCGGGCGAAGGAAGGCCCGAGTCGCAGGCTAGTGAGGGATGACAGAACCAGATCAAATTCAAACTACAGCAGGCCCTTCAACCTCAGCGAGTACAGATCCGTCGTGCGTGTTTAAAAGAGACAGAAAAGGGACTCGGGGCCTAGCTGTAAAGAACACAGCCACCACGGCCAACACAGCCACTGCAAAGCGAGGCCTGACTACCGCCTTCCTCCTCCCACCACGGCCACTTTCCGCAACCGACTCCACAGACTCCGCTCTCTGCGACGGTGGCGCCGCCATGTTGACCCACCTCACACGGTGGCATGCGAGGCCCTAACACCGTACAAGGGTCAAGGACACCTCTTCCTCTTTCCCGCTCCCCCCCTCCCCGCGGCCTTGGGTCTCTCACCTTCATGTCGGGACATCCTAATTTTGAGGCTGCAGCCCAGGCCTGTCCCTAGGCTCCCGCTGGGCTTCTCCGCGTCGCTTTAGGCTACGCCTTCCGGCCTTACGCGCTGGCCCGCAAGCGCGAAGCGAAAAAGTAA
>JAAWXA010000130.1:0-106104 GCA_038090715.1 Florisuga fusca
GTTGGCTTACATAAAATTTGTCTCTCTCTCCCCTAGTTATTACTACTTCTTTTTTGTTTTTCTAAACCAGGGGACTCTCCTTCCCCTCTTGTTCCTGACATGAAAGGAAATAATTTCAGAGAAAGCATCTCCAAACAACAGTACCTGTGGCACACAATGAAATAACTCGCATCAGCACTTCCATCTCTAAAAATCTGCTAAAAATGCTAAAAGAAAGGAAACAGAAGTGATGTGCAAGAGTTCACCTTTAGCCTGATTTATGCCAAAATTTAATAACTACATCCTGGCAAAACAATAGGGAATTTCCTAGGATCACCAGTCACAAGGGACAGAACATAAACTTCACATGTAGTCTATTTGGTGAGGTTTATTATCCCATAAGAAAGTGAAATGAGACACTCCTCCCCAAGTCAGTAACAAAAAGAATCTGACAAAGGAGGGTGGTATTTCAGGAGAATTAGCAAAACTACATAAGTTCAGAAACAGATAATTCAACAGATATAAATTGCCATGTTCTGAGGGGTTTTTTATAACCTTTCATAGGACATTTTTTTGGAACAAAAATGCTTTTCTGCAAGCAGTTTTAGTCTAACATGACACAAACAGCATTTTATTGTCTTTTAAGAAGAACATCATCCACATAGGTCATTGGGTTGCACATGCAGCTTTACTTTCCCTGCCCCACTCTACTACACTATTTCTTTTCTAAAGTTGTGTCTTTTGTAATTGGAAGGGTGAAAGTTTCTGGCCCTTCATGTACACAGAGCCCCACCTCCACAGGAATTCAGATTCTGTGTACATCTGAAGACCTTTCTGCACCGAAGGTGTAGGCAGGATATAAAACAACCATGTTTGTATTTTGATTTTTCTATGTCATCATACGTAAAATTAATGGAATACAAGTGTATAAGAAAAAAAAGTTCACCAACTCACCTAGACAGCAACAATTTACCCTGAAGCTTCAGATCTGCTGCGCAGTCATCAGATTGACAGTTCCTCTCAAAAACAGTCTGAAAAACAGTGAAAAAGAACTGTTACAGCAGTTCAAGACAGTAGGATCAAAATTCAAAGAAGGAACATGCCTGGACAAAATAAAAAAACAAATCCACCAAAAACCGTGATATAGGAATATAAAGTTAAAGAAATTCAAGGGCAGGCAAATACCATCTTTATCAGAGCCATTTTTTTCTTTTCTAACTAAGAGGTTTCTCATAAACCAAACTCTAAGAGGTTTTCCTTAATCTATTTCCACTTCTTATCTGACAAGTATTATTGGTCACATTATATTTCTGGCACTTTTTTTTTTTTTCTTCTCTTCCCAACACATATGCATGAAAACAAAACAGAAAATAAACTATTTATAGAACTAATTTGAGTCCAAAAAATTGGAAGTAAGGAAATCATGCAAACATATTCACTAGGCTGTGTTAAAATAGGGAATTAAACATTTTTTGTTTTGTTTTTCTGTTTATTTGTTTCGGGGTTTTTTTGTTGGGTTTTGGTTGTTTGTTGTTGTGAGTTTTGTTTGGGTTTTTTGGTTGTTGTTTTTGGGGGGTTTTTTTTAAAGATTTTATGTATGGTAGGAAACATTTCTGCTACCCTGAAAGCAACAGAAGAATGAAAAGACTTATGTACTAGTCATACCCTCAAATAATAGAATGTTGTGAAGGCTAATCATGTTGTGAAGGCTATCATTTTGGAAATTTAACAGATTCATAAAACTAGGAACTGTGGAAGGACAATGCTATTAGAAAAAGGTATGCTATTTAAGCAGCACAAGGAAGGGGAATATGTAACAAATCTAGGAACTTATGCATATATCTATGACAGTTTGCCATGGCTAAATGAGGCAGCCACCAGTAAGTTAAAAAAGAAGACAGAAACACAACCCTGGCCTCAAAGAAACCTAAATGGTGTGAAGATCATGGCTGCTTTCCACTGCAAGAGCAGTGAGAAATACCTTTCTGAATAGATGACTAGACATTTCAGGGTGGAAAACTCATTTTTTCAGAGTTGTAATACTCTGCAGCTTATCACGTATTCAAAAGATAAATGCCCAAAATAATGATTGCCAACACTGTTCAGTTAGGAAACCTGACACTCCACTGGCCTCTTCCTTTAATATCAATGTTCCTGTCTAAAGGCTTGGTTCTGTGACTTTTATCACCAAAGTAAACATATTCCAATGTTAAATGCAAAGATAGAACACATCTGTGCAGGACACAGCTAAAGGTCATATAGGGCTGGAGAGACTTGAGGAGATGGAGGGGCAGGGCAGGGGTGGGAAAAGTATATACATATTTTTAATAGCTCTGCCCAACTGTATCAGCACTAGAGAAAGACTTCAAAGCTTAAGCCCAGAGAGCACAGAGATTTCTAGTTCTTGTATCTCCATGAAGACTCCTGGCTAAGGAGGCAGCTTCCTTTCCTTTTCCTGTATTGTTAGAGCTCTCCAAAAAGGAGTGAACCTTTTTGAAGTTAATTGGTCTTGCACTAGCAGACACCAAACTATGCTGTCAGTTGCACTTAGTTGTAAAAATTAGAAAGATGGGTGGTGAACAGTTCCTTTAGGGCTACTTACTTTATCTTTTTATTTTCCTTTCCCACCTTTTGCTTTCTCATAATCTGAAAAGTGGAAATTGTGGAGGAATTAAATAAAAGGGCCGAACGTAATTTTCTTCCTTAATAAAGACTACCACACCAAAGGACAAGAATAGCCCAGAGACAGGAACCAGCACAGGACATTTCTCTCAAAACATGGCACGTTTCAGAGGTATAGTCTCAAAAGTCTTCAAAATTAATCCTCAACCACAATAGTAGCTATATATAGGAAAGACTGTTTGACCTTCAGAGGAGAAAGAAAAATAAACTGTAAAATATTCTTGCCTGACAGTTTCCGTATATGCATTGCAGAAATCTTGGCAAAGAGAACAGAGCAAATAAAGATACGACCTGTACATTTTGAAGAATAAAGTAC
Organism: Florisuga fusca; assembly: GCA_038090715.1. Lineage (NCBI taxonomy): Eukaryota > Metazoa > Chordata > Aves > Apodiformes > Trochilidae > Florisuga > Florisuga fusca. The sequence goes on from JAAWXA010000130.1 coordinate 2,978, forward strand.
TGTAAGTATATTTAAGTAACTACCTAACAATCCTGGAATTTTGTTACTAAATCTATAGTTGCAGTTCTTCAGAAAGAATGAAAAAAAAACCTCATTTTCTAAAACTACTGAGCATGTATGTCTTCCAACATATCATACTCTAGACAGCAAGCTTCTTTGAAATACATTTGGAGTATTTTGTTACACCTTAGAAATCCAAGTTCCTACACAACACTGGAATACAAGAAAAAAATAGATTCCATTTATATTGTACCAAGTTCTCCACAGCTTTAAATAAGTATATCAGAGATGGTCAGAAAGGTTCTTTGTATAAGAAATACATACAACAAAAATTTCAAGGGAGGTAGGGAAGGAGCAAAAATTGCCCTGGATGAAAAACAAGGCCGTATCTCTTATCTCAAAGCCACCACACTTTTGTCTGGCATTTCCAGGAGAGAAACAGCTGTTCGTGTGCTTAGTAGCAGGGACAGGATAACTTCAATCTTTGTATGACACAGCTTTACAGTACAAACACAAAGCTTATGTGAGGTGCATACACATCAAGGCTAACAGACTTCCTGCAATCACCAAATCTACAGCTAAGCACAGAGCAAATCCAGTTTTTGCAGGGTCCACAATTCCTCTGTGCACTCTCCCCTGCTGCTCCTCAGCAGCTCTAAGGAATTACTCCAGAGCAGTTCCCAATGGGTCACTGAACTTCCCAGACAAACATACATTTCTTAAATCCACCACGGCAACTTTTCCAAGTAGAAAAGACGATGGTGCTTGGGAGACCAAGGAATGTAGCAGATATATCCTGAAAGGTTCATGCAGATGGATATAGCCAGTATCTTTCAGATATACTCACTACAAATAGTGAATATGCACATATGGGCACAATTAAATGTACAGTAAGGAGAGACCAAGAGCCAGATGATAAAGAAGGGGATATCTCAAGACAAACACTCAGATCAGGGCCTAAAATCTTTGTGTCCACTCTGCCTCTTGAAGAGTGACAGTGAATTAAATACCTCCTCTTGTGGTAAAGTCCAAGGGTAAATGTACAGTCCTCTGCCTCAGGAAGTAGTAAACTGAGGATGAATCCCTAGATCCTGCATCCTAAGGAATGCTGCTAGAAGGCAAAGCAAACAAGAAGGTGTCTGGCTTCACCCTAATGGTCAGAGCTCCCTACTCAGAGAAAGGTAGTCTGAGATTTCAAACTTGGCTCATTACATTGCTTCATTTTATTTCAATGGCTATCTAAAATGAAATACTACTGTTTCTGGGAGTAGGGAAGAGAACAGGAAACAGAAAAAAATGCATTAAAAACAATTTTAAAAGCCTGTGTTTATGGCACTTTTGCCCACGAAAATACCAAACATCATCCAATGAACAAAGAAAAGAAAAAAAAAAAAAAGTATTTCAAGACATTCAACCTCTCAAAATTCAGGGAAGCACATGGAAATTTCAGGTTGTAGCCAAAATGTGCAATCAAGACTTTGAGTGGCTGCCAGTCCTGTGTTCGAGTAAGAGTTCTGCGCATCCTTTCACTGAAAAGTGAAAGTTACAGCTGAAGGACAGTGCTTGAAAGGAAGGGGGAGAAATGGGATTCTGTAAAAATTCCTTGCAAACATGTCATTTTACGGTCTGGATAAGAGAACAGTGATTCAGTCTGGATTAGGCTTTTAACTACTTTCTTATCCATCAGTATATAAAACACTCAGCTAGCACCTCCTGAAAGGTGGCAGAGTTAACCCTTGGTAACTAAGGTTACAGTCTTTAACTTCTTAAACCATGCCACATATTTCAGCAGGATAACCTGATCTATGCAAAACAATCTAGTTTAAGAGTAGAGTATATTGTTACCATACCCTATGGTATGTGCAGGGATGACTCAGAAATTAGATCATGCTAGTAACACAAAAACAATTCTATTTAAAAGATGCAGTATAAGGGAGCTTGTTAGTCTAATAATTCTTTATTTTTTGCTCTATGGCTATTACCATGCTATCTTGTGAAGCTGGGCTGCTGGGTCCTTACTTAGGGACCAAGATATGTGATTCAGTTTTCAAAAGCACTGAGCTGTAAGCAAGTCTCATTGCCTCTTCTAGGAAATATTTCCTGGTTTATAGCATTACAAATCCCTTAGATATTAATGTGCCTAAAAATAGATATAGGACCCTGATTTGGGGCCTTCTTTTTTTTTTTTTCAAATTTCCAAATTGCCTGCAAAATAAAGCTATTACCTACTGACCACAGAAAAAGAAACAGTGAGTGACTCTCCCCAGACATCCTATGTTTCACTTACGGAAACTGTCCATTCATACATCCTGCTGAGCCAAGTACAAAATGGCTGATTTAAATTCCCACTAGAAAAGTAATTAATACTGTGAAAAACTTCCCAGGATTTCATCTGATGTGCTGGCTAACAGGAGAACACATGATTTCCACAGTACCCTTAGTGAGTAGGCTGAGCAAATGCATGACAAAGGCCGGGACACCAGGGGAGCATTGAGCATGCAATCGGATCCCACTAGGAAACCAAAGAGCTGTGCTGGTACTGCACAGCACAGGTGATCATGGTTAGCTAGCCAGCTCCCTCAGCTCATGGCAACTTCACCAGAGAATGTCTTCATGCAAAGAAAACAGATGCCCCTTCACAGTGCATTAGTGTAAGAAAGCAGAAGCCAGCCAGTAAGTATTATTTTACTTCACTGGTAAGGGTGCAACCATGTAAGTCAAACTTCTCCAGATGCTGAAGGCTACAGGGGAATTCATCCACTTTATTAAATGGGCCTGTGGCTCATGCCTAGCACATCACCACTTGTCAATCCACCTAAGGTCAAATGCAGTAATTTTTTCCCTGTTCAGCTGCATCCTGCTTTCGGTAAGTGTTAAAAACTGGGCTGAAGCACCAAGCTAAAAAGAAGAGGGGACAAGCAAATTATGAGGAACAGGAACTTACAAAAGAAATCAGATGTTTAGAGAAGGTCAGGCATGAAACCTGCTAGCTATTGAAGGCAAGCATAAGTTAATAAACATATGTTATTCCTCACAACAGGGAGTGAATCTAACAATGCAGCCTTTTGTCTTCATGTTCTCCTGGGGCGAAGAATTACAATTGATGGCAATAGAAATACACCTCCAGCCTTTCAGAGCTTTAGTAGATTTCTAGTCTGACTCATCATTTTTTCAGACTGAGGCAATTTTGTTTTTAAATCATTAACAGTTCAAATCATCCAAATAGCATTCTCATTCTGCAAGACTTCAGACCTTACAAATTCATGGAACAATAGATGGGAAAGACCTAACGGGTTAATTGTTCCATCTCTCCACACCATTATAGGATGCATTTCTGCAGCACATTTCTCAATACATTTTCCTGTCTTGTCTTAAATGGTCTTCCATTTATTTTGGATTACTATAGAGTAATTCAATTACATCATCTCAGGAGGGTCTTTAATGATATCTGAGAACACTTTCTACACTAAGTCTCCTTGTTTCTGCTACTAGGATGAATACTTTATAGGATGACTTTTTCATTCAGGATACTTTCAACATTGTAACACAAGAGTCAAAACCTTGTTAGCCATCACACCATTTTGTAATTAAAATACAAAAGCATAAAAATGATAAATTAAAAACATATGGCATCTTTTTCATCACATAGAAACACATACACAAAAATATTCTCCATATCAGATATTAAATTTATGTCCATGTTTAGCTCATTTAGACTCCCAAGGATAAGTTTACGTCCTCTCCTATAATCCACAAATACTAGTTTTGCATTTATGAATGCTACTCTGAACTGACAAGGATTTTTTGGCCTTGAGGTAGTCTGAACTGAATTAACTAATACTATTTTATTATCTCCTCTCAAGATGCTAGGTATTCCAGTTAAGGTCTATTGATCATTCACATATCTTCTGAAAATATATGAATATAGCTAATGCACCCTGGCTTCCAGAAGACTGTCACCTGTCTGTAGATTTTTAAGAACACTGCAATTTTCTTTTATAGCTCCATGTGTAAGCAGGAACTCTATCTTTCTTACAATGATGATTTTGCATCCACAAAGTAGTTTGGATGCATGGTGTTACGTTCAACTGCAGAAATTACCCAGCGGGATTTTAAGTTATGGTTCAGCTTGCAAATACTTAACTGATCGTCTCTGCTTTCTCTACCTATTTATTTGAAGAACCTGTAAGCTAAACCGGGTAATTCACATTCTACCACTTAAGACATGAGCTCCCTGTAATTTGACCCTCCCTTGGTATATATGCCAAGATAAGAAAGCATATATCTGTGTGTGCTGTGTGAATATTGGCATATGACATTGGCTACTGTTCTTTAGGAAGCCTATGAGATCTATACCTAGAGATTAAACTATGCCTTTCTCAGTTATGTTGGTTTCCTCTGCCTTTAAATAGGAATATGAAAATGTTGGACAAATATTGGCCAAGCCTGTTACTGCTGAAGAACAAGCACATAGAAACACACATAACCTCAGAGGCACCGCTTTCCACTCACTCTTACTTCATCAAGTTTGCTAATTATAAGCATTTCAGAGGTACAATGCATCTGGACACCTGCTGTTCTTGCTCAGTTCTGAATCCCTTCCAGGCTTGTAAATCTTTCCTCTTTATTGCCATTCAACAATGACCAAAAAAAAAAAAAAAAAAAAAAACAACTTTTAGCAAATGTAATAGTCTAATGGAGTACATGCTCAGGGTGGGTCCTTTCCGTATTTCCTGGCACGAAGAGCAGCCAGTCCCTGCCAGTTCAGCACAGACTCTGACCAAACTTGTCTAGAGCAACAGACAGACACCACTGAAGGGTGGTCTGAGGGAGGAAGTCACTTTCAGAAATCCCACTTCAACCAAAGAGGAAAAAATGGCAATTAAGCAGGAAGGGTGGCACACCATGGATCTCCTCTGCAAGAATAAATGCAGATAATTTGGGACCTTGCCCCACCCAGGGAGGAAAGAGCGTAGAAGCAAGACATTTAATTTGGAACATAGAAATTGCAGTGCAGTCTCCCTAAGGGCTTCCTATGTGCCTGGTATAAGCCAATTATCTTCAGGCTTTCCACCTATCCACCTACTGACAGGTACACAAAGGTACAGGATTATTTGTGCAGCAAACCAAAAATCACCAAATGTGTTCAAAATTCAGGTCCATAAAATTACTCTTATACTTTCTCATACCTTCTAACTAAGCTAATTTTAATGCAAATACCTAACCAGCTTTTCAAATGCATGTGTTTCCAAAAAATGGTCCTCGGCTTAAAAAAAATATTCAGTTTACCCCAGAGATGTGCAGCATTGTACCTAATCTCTTACTGGAAGCCAGTGGCACAGCAAAGGACACAGTGTCCTAAACATTCTCTGTCTCTTCCTATAACTTAGAAACAGTTTTATGGCACACCATTACCGAAGTCCTGAAGACACTGACGCATTTACATCTACTGAGAATATTTTCCTATTAAAAAATGGTGTCCTCCATCCACATAACAGCAGGTGATTTTATTACAGTATTTAGGCAGAATTCTAGCATACTACATTTTGGGCTCTAAGATACATTACTGGATACCACTAGGAACAAATCCTCAATGTATTTGGCACAAGATCTTTCTCCTGCATGGCTGACACGTATTTATACAGTGGGTATACAAAAATAAATGTTATAGTACAAACCACTCATGACAAAATAAGCCAGACCAAGTTCTAAATAGACATTAATTTCCCTGAAGTAAGACGACTTATTAGATTTTTCCAGTGGATGAAGGTAGCAACTGAATTTGGGAGGCAACAAAGCAGCTAATGGAAAGTGATCCTTAGGGTGGGAAGTTTTAAAGTTCATAATACGCATTTAAAAAGTAGAATCCTTTTTTCCCCCCCGCCCCATGTTGACCCATCAGAGATTTTCTGTTTGAGAAAAACTGTGCTGGCTAGCCACTTAAAACTTGTAAAGCTGTAATCTTCTCCACACAACCAGTCTCCACCCAACGATTGTACAAGTCATTGAGGCATCTATCAACAGACATATACACGTAACCCTTAAGTATTTGCTTTTGCTACCACAAATAATTACACCAAACTATAGCAACCATAGTTTCTGCTAAGCATATACAAGAACCAGGGAAATAATTAAGTCCATGAGAAACCAACTGGTACTGTATGCTGGGCCAAATAGTCCCCCAGGCCAGCTTAATTACATTACAGCTTCAAAATGAAGTATAAAAGTCTCTTTGCTTACAAAAAAGGGCCAATACATGAAGTCATACATTCGCATGCTTTTTCCTTGGGAAATTTCATTTAATAAATTTTTTTTAGAAAATAATAAGGAATTCAAATTATTTATCATTGTTCAATATTTCCAGGCACAGTTCATTTACAAATACAAGCAGGCTCCTTCTTTGAGAAGTCACAGCTTGGCTGTTTTTTCTTGTTTATAAATACAAGCATTTTGCACTACCTTACATTGAAAGTGGCATTCTTTTAAAATAAAGCTAACCAGCAACCAGACTGTTCTCTCACATTTAATGCAATACTGGTTTAAAAGATGAAGACTCAACAAAATCCTTTTCAGTGATTATTTCATTAGGGAGATTTAATTTCTGGAAGTGGGTTTCCATGAGCACTAATTCCAAGCTGACTCCTTAATGCATGAGAGCAAAGCACCATGCTAAATATAATCTTCAATCCTCTTTGTCAAGAGGCCATTTGATGGCTTTCCTGCCTCCTTGTTTGTGAGTCATAGGGCCATACATTCTTGCTGGGAAGGCATAGAGGGAACATCTGGTTCATGAAAAATGAACTGAAATCCCAGTGGAAGTGATCACTTAAGCTTTAATATTACTTTACTTTAAATAAAATCATATCTAGGTGACTATAAAGCCCACATGTTTGCAAGATGTGTGGCTTTTTAAGTAGGTCTAGCAGACCTGCAGTAGGATCCCAAAAGACACAAGTCTTTCCCTTTCCTGCCCAGTCATGGCTGCCCCCATTTCTTCAGCTATTCACTACTTCCAGCTTATTCTCCTTTGTTCATTCACAAAGAACAACTACTTGCCCTTCAGCAAAGTATTAACCTCTTAATGGTATCCCAGAGGTGACTCGAAGCAGCAGAAACAACATTTCGGATTTCAAAGTTTCTTACTGGATTAATAGGATCCAGAGCTTTTGAAAATCCACACACAACCAGCTGTATTTAAAGACTTCACTGTTGGTACTAACAATAAGCTCGTGCACCTGCCCTCACCCATGCTGTAACTTCTGAAAACAGAGCTCACTAAATCCCTCCAGAATCATCAGATTCTTTGAAGGTGTAAATCCTTTATTATATAAACTCTGGTTCCTACTATCCCTTTTTGGCCTCCGGAAACAATTTATACTGAAATGGGAAGAATCCTGAAAGAAAATGCTACACCCTGACTTTCCCATTAAATTGGTCTTTGAGGACTCAGTCAACATGCCTTGAAGCTACTCCATCAGGGCTTTGTCACCATGACTGCACACTGACTGCAGCTCTTCCCACTTCCTCAGCTGAAAGCACCCTTGCAGGCACACCCCATGTCAGAATCCTTTTCTTACTAAGCTAAGTGAACAACATCTGGAAAGCAAATGGAAAGGGATTTTTAAACTAGTTCCCTCTTATCCAAATTACACAAGAAAACAAGTCAGGGAAATTCCCAACATATTTTTCTTTCTTCTCTGTAATCGCAGCATTTAGGTATTTAATATTGATCTGAGACTATGCCTGCAGGGCAAGATGTGACCTTTTGAGTTGAAAACCAGTGGTAAAGCATCCAAGCAGTTTAGTTCACGTAACACTTTGGTTTTCAGCACACTGCTCAAGTTCCAAAGTTCTGCACAAATTCCCATCATAATGTTCACAATAATACAACTTTCGGATATCCAACAGCTAAACAATCCCTATTCATAAAAATAAGTAACTCATAGAAACATCTTTCATTCATACATTTATAAAAATAAAGTATACTGGAAGAAATACTCATTTCTCTAAGTACAAGTATTATAGCCAAACATATTTCAATTCACTTGGGTATATGACAAAGCAAATCTCTTTAACCATTTTAGTTACTTTTTGAGGAGCATTCAGGGACCTACAATTGCAGCACAACAATATATCCTTACAAGAAGCACCAGAAAGTAGTGTTACAGATTATGATCATGCAAACATCATTTAATAAGATATAAACTTCCTGGGGTTAAAAACTATATCTAACAGTCTAGTGCTAAAAGCCTCAGACTCCAGACAGACTTTTCACAGGTCTGGGTTTGTTTTTTTAAAAAAAAAAAAAAAAAAATCCTATTCACAAGCAACATCAATTCATAATCTCTGTAAACACGTTGGAAAACAAGCTTGCCTGGATACAACCCAACGCCACTCAAACTTTTAAATTGGCTCTGCTTTGAGCAAGAAACTCAATCTCTAAAGGTCCCTTACAGCTTAAATTATCCCTCAATTCTGACTAACGTGGTGTTTTGTAAGCCACATATGAAGCCTGATTTTCCTGTGGCACATTGTGTACCAAATTTGGGTGCTCTAGTGCTGGCAAAGTGGGAGGCTTGTAGTGCAAGCTCCTTCCTCAGCAGACTGTCAGGCATCTACAAGGACTCCACTCAAACCCAAGTCTAACAAAAGGTCGTCAACTGGGTCTCTACTCCCCTGTTTAATGAACCCTGAAGGTGTTTAGTACCTTCCCAAGCACTGCCTTGTCACTCCTGTCAAAACCTGAGAAAGATGGCCAGCATTTTCTAAAGCTATTAGTGAGGTAAAAACATACAAGAGAGGTGGCATCATCACATACACTTCACTTCCTTAGGGAAAAATTTGGGAGATGAAAATAAAAAAAATAAAATCCCTAAATTACAAGTGATTCAAAATCAAGGGAATTCTCTTGCTCTCAACAACATTAAAGACAAAAAGGTTTTCTGCCCTTGGGAGGGGAGAAAAGCAGTTGCACCTATGCTTTACTTTGTTCTGAAACAACCTACTTCAGCACAGCATGCCCTGAAATAACAGCAGGAACAGGTTCCCTTTGCCAAACGACTGGACATGAGGAGCTCTGGAGAAAAGAGGGAAGTGGGCAGGACAATTATTCTTTCGTCTATCCACTGTTCTTCCCTCACACAAGTTCCTGTGTCCCTTCCTGGAGCCAGCACTGTCCCTCCAGCACTAACAAGGGCCCAACATAGAAATAAGGCCAGGGTCAACCCTTTCACTAGAACCTCCTACAGAGAAGACAAAAACCAAGGGAGCATGACCTTCCTCATCCTTTTCCTTATTCAGGCTCTTTCTTTCCAGCGCTAACACCCTGAAATAAGAAAGCAACCTCAGCTTGTGCTGCCCAACCCTGTCAGCACAAGTCTTTACTCCACGATGGAGAAGTACTCATGTCAGCAACAGTAGGGACTGCACAAAAACACTACCGTGTGTGAGCAACCCAGAGCTTGACAGACCCCTGCTGTCAGAGGGACTCAGTTCCAGGCCTTCTACAGAAACAACACATTCCAGTTCTGACCTGATTCCTTTGCGCTATCTTTTGTCCTTTCTTCCAGCGGAGAATGGGCTTGAGAGCAGGTAGCTCCTTGTCCACTTTTCCTCTTTCTATCAAATGTTCCCCGAGGCTGTATGCAGCTTCAAATACAATTGGAGATATGACATCTTTGACTCTTTTCTGTAAAAGAAAACAAACAGATATTTTTACCTATGCAGACAGGGAAGAAGTTTTTTTATTATACAAGAATTAATATAATCAGTTAAAGCAGATTTTTACATTAAACACTGCAGAGGGGAAGCAAGATTCTCCATGTCTTTTGTTCTTCTCTGTGCCAGAATAGGAATGATCACATTTTACTGAAAACAAGTCAGAAGTAATTAAAAATATATCAATTACAAAATTATTATTCTTTTGAAACCTACTCTTAGTTCTACAGAACCAGTGGTATATTCAGCACACCTATAAATTAAGTGTTTTTCAATCAAACCAAGGCATTTTCTTTAAAAATAAAACCAATAGGAACTATTTCCATTAGTCCTGACTAACATGGAAGTAAAGAATAATCTTCAACTCCAGGGTTTCTGAATCCTGGACTTTGAGTGAGGTGACCTCCATTGTACTTCACTCATTAAAATGCAAGCAAACCCCATCTTGTGTTACTACTGTTTGGCATTATCAGGGAAATTAATGGATAGGTAAAGTTACCAGTGTGGCTATAAAACAAGATCACAGGCACACAGGGGCAAGAAAAGTCACCCTCCAGTGCAATTCTAAAAGCAAAACTCTGAGCTCTCCCACCCTCCACACAGTAACACACTTAGTATGTAAAGGAAGAGAGCTTCTCAGTTTCTTCAATTTCTATATGCTAGGTTTAATACCAGATGTATGAAACAGTGCTACATTATTTGTCTGATGAGACTTAAGTATTGTGGCCCAAGCCACAAAACTCACATTTGCCATGCAACATGCAACACTTAGAGCCAGTGTGCTGTGCAAGGACAAATGCTCACTGTATTCTCTTCAGTCCTGATTTCCAACATCCAATTTGCCAGAAAAAAAGAAGTGGCAATGCTTTGCATTTTCATAGGCAAACATTCCTCTTAAATTTTATCTACAGAATAATTTAGTGTGAATTCAGCATGGATTAAATTGAGACAATAAATAAATACCATAAGTACAACAAATCTTCAAATGTGACAACACTCAGCTTCACCTTTCATCAGTTAGCAGGCTTTTCTGATCACAGCCTGCCAACCACAACAAATAATTGAGATGCAATGCAATTTCAATTGCATCAGATTTAAGAAACTTGGGCCCTAACTGGCTTACTCATCCCCCTGTTTGCTTTTCAAGGCAATCGTTTATTCCCTCTCTAATATCTTGGCTGGCCACAAATCTCTGGTCAGCTGAAGATCAGTGGCTAATCAAATTTCCAAATCGTAAGTTAGCTGGGTGAATAATAGCCATAACCAGGCTGGATGCCATTTTCCCTGCTGCACCTCGAAGATTCAAGCCAGCCCCTGATTTCCCTCCCCTATTACCATTGCCTGCTAAGTGCTCTGTGCCCAGTAGCACACCCAAAATTTACACCCAGCATTACTTGGAGTGCTTTGTGCCTTTTTGGTAAGGGACACTGGTTGACAGTGAACACAGGGCCAGCATTCATGGAATTTCTGTGACCTTTTCCCCATCCCATACAAAGAAGACCACGTGTGCTATGGGGCACTGCTAATCTCAGCAGAAGAGGCTTCAGCCTCTTCCACAGTCCCAGCCCTCAGGGGAGGAGTTGTAGTATAGCTATTCAGTAATCTCAGTATAGTACTACTCACAGAAGCTACTAGCTGTGCTGTCACAGGAAATCATGTGTATTAATTTAAACAAGGATTGTATCTGCATACAAGAAGACTACACATATTGAGAAGTAATGCTATAAAAGTGCATGACATGGAGCACCAAACACAATAAATCATCAGGCAAACCACCACCTAATCTCACTGTATGCAACCAACTGTGTAAACATGGAATAATTAAACATATAGGGAGTGGGTTAAATTAAAATCCACCTATAGTTTTTCTAGATCCATTAGTGCAGTATGGCAAAAATAAATGCTTAATGACTTCTAAATGTTTTAAATGATCTTGCAGGGTTCAGCCCAATGCTCTTTGAAGTCAAAAGACAAGTTTCCCATTGACTTCAATCAATGATGAAGTGTGCCCACATTGTTTGCTGGTGTCTCTTTGTGCATCATTTTAGTGGTGAAACTGTGACTTCCAACAGCTAGATTAATTACATGTGTGGATATTCCCCCACCACAGCCTTGGGGAAATATATTTCACATACCCACTTGTCTTTAATTAAGGATGAAAGTATGAATGCTACCCGGTTATTAATTCTGCCGCGTGTTCAGTCCCTTCTGCTCCCAATCCTACAAACATGAAGGCAACAGTCTGTGGGATCTGCCCTTAGTAAGACAGAGACAGGATAGTTCTGCCTCACAGGTACACCACAGACTGTCTGGGATGTGAGCATGTAAAGAGAACAAACACTTGCCCAAAGAGAACCTAGAGAAGTACTAATTTAGTTTAGAAAAATATTCCGTTTCTTTCTGTTTCAGTCTACCCGAATCAATCTACCCAATCGCCTTTAAGTATTCCTGATTTCTAAAAGGAAGTCAGAAGATGAAATGACAATTGGATTTGAGATAAACTGAAAAATCCCTGAGGTCAAGGAAATTGTGTTGCTTTTCACATCAGTTACATGGCACTAATGAAATAGGCTTCCCAGGGGAAATAATTTCCACAAGCAGCTTTTCCATGCATTCACTGTTTTTCACCATGATGCCAGTGGGCTGAGGAAGTATTGGAGACACTTCTGCACCATAAAGAAGTGTCCCTGGTAAATCATAGCACATGGACAGTACAGCTTCATCAATGGAAAAAACATTTGGAGGACACCTAAACAAGTGTAATATCCAAGGAGTTCACATTATCAACAGAATCAACTGCATAACAAGGGTCTGCTGAGTAATAGCATGAAATATTCAGTCTGGATTGCCATTAAACTGCTGTAATCATCAATCCTGATGATTACATCAGGATCAGGGACCCAAAGCTGGATCAAAGTCATCAGCTATCCTACGTCTTTTTCCTGTTCTTACACGCAGTTCTCTAGGGTGGTGGGATTTTTTTCCCTCAACTCCTTTGGACCAGATTTTACTCTGGACATAAACTTTTGCAGAAATCAACATGCTTCAGTCCCAGTTAAATTACCCCTCTCCCTGCAATGGAAGCAGCACTAGGCAGCTGTATCCTTTTGTTGGGATCTTTTATCTTTTCCTGTGAGGTGTGTTGCACGACAACACTGAGCTGAAGACGACAAAAAGGTGGTTTTGTATGAACATCCTAGTTTTTTATCAAGGGTATTACAGGATGATTGCTCACTAGTATTTAGCAAAGATAAAGAAGTCTGAGTCCAAAAAGAATAGTGCAATAAGGCACTTTGAGATGTTTCAAAAGACACCACAGTCCTGAAACCTCACCCTAGCAAAAGGCAGTCTTGCCATCTCCTCTCCCAGAACAATCCCCTAAAAGAAATATGCATTTTTTAAATGCTGTGGTAGAAACTGGTCATGGTCACATATTTCTTTCTTTTTGTTTTCTGACTTAGCAGGGGAGCAGAAAGCAAGCAAGAAAAGCCTCTGCCAGATTTATGAGCTCATTTCTGTTTGACTTCAACACCAAAAGGTCCTAAAAATCTGACAAGCAATCACAGAACAATGATCAAATATTGTAGCTGTGAGTCTGAACATAATTTCCAATTTGGACTCAAAGATGGAGTGTGATGACTGTAAGAAATAATTTTCTGCACTTTTCATAGGCACAGCCTAAGGCACATCGTGACAACACAAGCACAGATTCCAACATCCTAAAGCCACACTGCCTTGGCAGACAGCCCCTGCCTTCTCCAACCTTAACTTTGTGCTACCAAGAGCCCACACACATCAAGAGCTTAGGAAAATTTGGATGGAACAAGAAAGGGTTTTAGTCAAGGGATAGGATTTACTCTGCACAAAGTGTGGGTGGTTGCCAGAGAGAATTGACTATCATTTCATTTTTCTTTCAGATTAGTGCCACAGTACAGTTAGGAGACTGTATGTGAGCCAAATAAATCAACACATCTAATCTGTTTTTCCTACAAGGTGCAGTTCTCCAGAAGGGGCTCTGGAGAGTGCCAAATTCAATTTTTAATTATGGCCAATGGACTGAAAATAAATTGAGATGAAAATAATCTCCACAATCTACACCCAGAGTACTGAAGAAATAAAGGATAAAAGATGGTCCTTTGAAGCAATGAATATTAAGTCCTTTCCAAAGGTACTGAGAGAGGAAACACATTTAACTGCAAGGCTAACTTCTATGGTTGTCCCTTGTTTCTGTGGTTATCCTTGTCCCTATCTTTCTGGAGTTCCTCTCCTCTTTCCCTTGTGGGAAAGTTCTCAGATCTGTCAGGCCTTTTTTCTAACCCCCTCTGACTTAATCCTGAGGACATCAACCCATGCATACATTCCAGAGCTTTTATTGAATTCAGTACAGCTTTCAAGCACTTTTGAGAATCCAGCTCTGTTTAGTTTGAGGGCTAAGAATAAATTCAAGAACCTGGCTTTTAAAACACTTGACTTGAAACTTTTAGTCTAAACACATTTATTTCAATTTTTAAACAAGCACTAATAATAGACTATAGGAATTTTTACAGCCTTAAAACACACAAAATAAATTTGACAATCCTGCCTTAATAGATAACACATTAATGCTGTAAAATGTCTAAAGCCATTGTGTTAAGGGTAATCCAGCATAACACTTTAACCAGCTCACAGGTCACTACCACGTAAGTCTTCAACTCAGTGCTAAGAGATAAATAGTTCCCTGTACAGTGATACCAAAAATTACTCAAATGTCAAGCAGCCTTCAGAGCCAAAGGCCACGGTTTCCACAATTTATCAAATTAAATATCAGCTGCAAGTCTTCATAAACATACATTATGGATTACAAAACAATAAGATAACAGTGCCTTGACTTCAAAATGAATTACCTTCTAATCTAAGTTTCCCTCTCTAAAATGTGAGTCATTCAGGATGTAAGGCTCACGTGCCATGCAATTCAATGAAAATATCAATTAGATCAATTGGCTTTAAACTGCAAGACAGATTTCCATTCATTTCAGATGAATGAATGTGCACACCGTCTTTGCACCTGAAAATGAGTACCAACCAACTTAACTTCCTTGTTCTGTACCTTGCAACACTTACTGAGCCCAACTTTAAATCCTGTGGTGTCAATTCCCAGTGCAAGTTGATACTTTCAACCTTCTACTAATCCTGTGCAAAAGAATAACCACCTCTGTCCTGCATTCACTTTGATAAAGATATCTGGGAATTGTAATTTTAGCAATGGTATCTCCTCACTGCAAAGGCAGACAAAATATGGTCATGCCAAAACTGTCTCGAAAAGAACTGGTTTTCATTTTCATTCTGCACATAAGCTGATTTTTAAATACATATGTAATTTTTAGGACATTACTTAGTAGTAGTAGTTAAAGGGGAAAAAAAACCAATTGCAAACTCAGAGGCTGAAACAGAAGTTCACTTGGTTTGTTAAATCTCCTTTAAACATCACTGGTGATTTTTTTCTCAAATTAATAGCATATGAAGGCAATCAAAGGCCTGATGTTTCAATAATATATGCTTCTATTTTCTTTAAAGATCTTGTGACAGCTACTATTCAACAAGTAGGCAAATAGTCTTTGTTGTTAAACTTCAAACATTACAAGGCTTCTGAAGAATCCCAAAGTTTAGACAAGGAGAAAAAAAGACCAAAAGATTTGCTGGGTATCCCACCCTTGTAAATTATGTAGGGTTGGTGTATGAAAGAATGGGAGTACTTCCTTTGTCTTCTTCTCAAATGCACTGCTCCAGCACACAACCCTTTCCATCAGGTCTGCAACCACTGATAACAAGAAAGATGTTGTGGGAGACAAAAATGCAAATCCTGAAACAATCTGCTGCTAAGTAAACACCAGGCGCCTAGGTGCCCACATGAATTGTGAGGACACCCTGAGACAGAAAGGGGAGAGCTGTGAAGCCAAACCCCAGCTGGATACAACCACACTCTGAGTTTGAGTAAGTGTTCACCATCCCCATGCCTCTGGCTTTCTGCTGTTAGCTGAGGAGTGATAAAGGTGTTACCAGTGTCAGCACGGGAGAGATGGTGATCAGTAGTTTAAATATCCCATGACAAAGGTTACAAAGGCTTGGCAATACTGTACTACTGATAATCCTTTGGTGGTAAACAGTGAGAAGTGACTGCATGCCACCCAAATATGATATTATGTATTAGTGAGCTCAGACCAGATCTGTACTAAAACACATCATGACAACAGTTTCACATCCTATCTATACATTTGAATGGTGAGTCTTTTATTGGACATGTTTTCAGTTGCTTTTCTCACTCATTCTCTCTCTCTTTTACAGTTCCCATTCAGTCTTCTACTCAAGTTTTTAAATGAAAATAAGGAAAATTCCTCAACCATCTAAAATCACGTTATTCCCCACTGAAGAAAACACCACAGAGATGCCCAGCTTTTTCCTAGCACTAGGCTGGACATCTCTGTAACACTTGATGGCTACCTGCAATACTGACAGCATGGAAACAAACAATTAGAAAGTCTAGGAGCTGATGGTTATTTGTGGAACAACAACCTGAACTTAGTTGAACAACGAAAACCCAAGGAGAAACAAGGGTAACAATTCAAACATACGTTTATTTTACTCTTTCTGGAAACACAATATATTTCAGCAGGGAATTATACACAGTATTTAGACAATAATTAAATCCAGACTCTTCCTGCACATATGTAACCCTATCATATACTTTTCCACTGGAGTTAGCCCCTTTCATATTCTGATGATAAAAAATTTTATCAAAACCAAGCTTTAAAAACATTTCCTTTAACAGAATCATAAAACACACAGAGTCCAAAATATGAGTTAAATCAACTATGTTTCCTTTTATGCAGCATTTCCCTCCAACTCTGATGCATAAGCAGAACACAGAGGTCTCTGTGTATGAAGCTGTTAGCAAGGAAGGAATTCAAGACCCTGGGCTTCTGGGTCATCTTATATAGTAAAGGGTCCACTAAAAGTTTGACTTATCTACCAACATAGGGGAGCAGCGTTTGGTCAAAACATCATGGTTAACTTTAGCATTAATATTCTATATTTGTTAGCTCACTCTCTTGCTTTCTTCCTGTATACATATAGCTAGGGATAAAACCAGCTGTGCATATGTGTCATCCAACAAACTTCCAGTGAAAAGTATCACACACAAGCTGTCCTCAGAGCCAAGAACTGGGGTCAAGGACTGACACTCCCAGCCCCTTCCTGAAACCACAGTCCACAGGGGTAGTCAGGAGCCCTTCTTGCTGATCCTATTCTCTTTTTGCTGTGTGTGGCAGCTCAGATGAGAAGCACAGTGCAGCCTTACAGCGGAAGGCTGCTAGTCAGAGGATGCTCCAAAGTACTGTGCCTCTCAGTCTGCCTCTGCAGCCTTGAGCAAACCCTTGAGCCACTCTTTAAGATTGAACAGTCATTTCCACCCCCCCCCAGTCCCTGCTCTCCAGATGGATCTTGTTCCTCCATTTTCAAGGGGGAGGATAGAAAAAACCCAACCAAATTTAAAAAAAACCAATTAACGAAAACTCAGAAGCACCTTTCCATGAGCATCACAATAGGCAATAGCAAAGTAATCAAAAGTCACCTCCCAAAAGATCTGTAGAGGACATGGTAGCCACAGGGAGAGCTAATATATATGACACTCCTCTCAGTTTCCCACTGACAAAGTGGCTGACTATAAATGCCTGCTCCTGTTTGGAGGTGCCTGTCTCTTCAAGACCATTTAACACAGTTTTACCTATGAACTGAGGCAGGATTTGGGTCCTAGGGAACATTTTCTCTCACACTGTCATAATGTCTATATTATATATAGCAGGTAACTTATTATCAGCAGGTCAAACATTGATGAGGTGAAGGAGATTACCCTGCTGGATTCCTCAGATTTACAGTGGATTTGTTTGAGAAAAGCACTGGTCTGTACGACCTGACAGGTCCCCCCTCAGTTCTAACCCCAGTTTCTCAAAGAGTTGAGGTGGCTTAATATCTTCTAGAAGAGTCAGGGCAGAAGACAGAAAACCTGGATGACTATGAAACATCACAATAGCAGTGGAAAAAACATGTTGATGATTAACTTTAACATGAGTAGAACTGAAGGTCAGAGAATAAACTGTTATGATCCTTTCAACACCACTGTGACAAAAGGCATTTCATCAACATAACTTCAAATGTTCTACTTCATCCCAGTATCATATAAAACAAACAGCTAAAGGACAAAAAATAGCAGTGTTGTGTCAGGATTCTAAGTATGCAGAATCATCCATAGTAGAAGAGAACAGACAGAGATGAAAGAAGGTTATCATCAACATTTTTACTGACAGTATTTTAAGTCGGTTGAATAGAGCTGATAGAAATGGTCCTTGGAAGTCTTGCAAAGAAAGCAACACACTGCTCAGCCTGCCTGCCCACGTGCATGTATCAGAGAGAAACACTGCGTGCATAAGAGTGGTGTTCATATGCTTTCATTGACATATTATTAAGATTCTCAGTTTACTTGGGAAATCTGGAGGTATTTACACACAGCAATATAAATCCTCCTTTCAGGGACAGAAGAATGGCTATCTCCACAATAGGGACCTGGGAGGAGAGTTTCAATTATGTGACCCAAGTCTGTTCTTCTGCTATTAAATGGAGTTTTTATTAGTTGAATCTTTGCAAGAGCAGGATTTAAAAATTAGCATGCGTAAAAGGAAAAGGTGTTACAATTCTCTACGTTTCTGCATGAGTTTAAAAATATGAACAGAGCTCCTCTGTAACATCTACTTACAAGTTCAGTATCAATTCACACTTAATGTATCAGGTACACCTGCTAGAAACCAGGGCCCAGTTTTAGCTCTTCACTCCCTGTGCTATGGCTTTTGTATGAACAAGAGCTGGGGCATCTGAAGAGGGTGAGGGAACCATATTGTTCTGGAAACAATGAAATCTCTAAGTATGGTAAATTCCTATTCACTATTTTGTATCAATTTAATTAACCCAATCAGTTATTAGGAATTAATATTATTAAGTAAGTAATGTTGAGAAGAAGAGTTAAAGCAAACTTATCCATTATATGTAGCACAAGCATTATATTTGATTCCAAGGACACTTTGTTAGCCTCTAGAGCTCCCAATGTACACAATGTACCTAAAAATCAATACACTGAAGACATCTCAGCTAAACCCTTGCATCATGTCATCCTCTCATGTCACTTTCCTCCTCTTCTCTCATTCTCCTCTGATCATCCAGACAGCACTTCTCTTATACCCTTCTTTCTTCATGCTCCCAGCCTCTACACACAACCAATGCAAAGCCAAAAGGAAGAGGAGGAAAAAATTGGGACGTATTTCAAGAACCTCAATGTCATTTTTAGTCACTTTACATGTGAAATCACAACTGAGTGGAAAGCTCACCTTTCATATCAGCAATGATAAGACTTCTGCCCTTGTTTCAAAGAGGCAAAGCCTCCCAACTCAGGAACCATGTCAGCGGATAGGGCTGCCTGGCTCTCAGAGATGGCTGGGCTGGGGGATGGCATATGATGACAAAGGACAATTGTTTGAACCCACAGACGGGAGCGGGATGAATGAGTGTTTCTCAGGGGAAGCAAGGAAAAAGAAAACTTTCCCTTGGAGTTCCACTGGCTTTGAAAATAAACAAGGCGAATGTTTCCACAAATAAGTGGAAACCATACAGTTCCCCAGATCAAAGCTTAATGCTCCTCTCTGAAGCTGGAGGTGCACTCATGGGGAATGGAAAAAATGTCCCTCTACAACAGCAATACTGCATTTACTATACTAAGGTTTTGAATGAGTATGATTAAGTGAAAGTATTGCCATTTGATACATCTTCAGCCTACTTTTTATGTATTATCCACCAGGACGAGAGAGCTCATCCTAACAGCAGCACTTCCTCAAAGCCCCATCTCTCACAACATAAAACATTTTGATGACAACCAAAATTTGTGGCCCACACATAAGACTGGCCTAGACTATTTGGTGCAACTCTAAATGGATAACTGGAATATGTTGTGGCTTGGCACAAAGGAAGAGATGCCAGCAAGGCTGGGAGAGGGCAAAATTAGCCCCCCTTCAACTGCAGGCCCTGCCAGCTAAACACAGACAAATCCTTGGGGAGAGATCTGAAAGAGATCATAATCACTGGAAGTAATAAGCAAGAAAGTATGAGAAAAAGGGGGCATTGAGGGTTGGGCATTGGTCTGTTTAAATTCTCTTTTTAGGAAAACTTAATATAACAAAATTCATAAAAAGTCAACTTTATCTGCAGTAGATATTACCATGTGTTGTAGAGCTGTGAAATAAGCCTGATCTGTCCAGATAATTCTTTTGAATAGAAGCATCTTCCTCTTACCTAATGGAGGTAAAGCCATTTAGCCCCAATCAGACTGGGGTTTTTGTGTGTGCTCAGCACATAAGGCTAAGACACAAAACTACCCAAATCCAAAGAAGGGAGAGAGGCTGAAATGTTATCTTTATTATGCAACAAAAACTACTTTTGATTCCAAAGACAGCT
The DNA here is from genome assembly GCA_038090715.1 of Florisuga fusca. Taxonomy (NCBI): domain Eukaryota; kingdom Metazoa; phylum Chordata; class Aves; order Apodiformes; family Trochilidae; genus Florisuga; species Florisuga fusca. The sequence continues at coordinate 23,225 of JAAWXA010000130.1, forward strand.
ATGTCCCAACCACTTCATCCGTGAACTGCTCACAAGTATACCTGGAAGCATGTGCAAGTAATAATGCCCAGCATCCAACGAGCAGAAATGGCTTGTGCTATATTTCAGCAACATTCAAAATGTTGGAAGCTCAGTGGTTTCATCTGTTAATTTTACTTTTCACTGTTGAAAGTAGCTTCACATTAATCTCAACAAGACATGACAACACACTGAACAGGTACCTCCCTACCATCATCATTTGGTGGTACCACAAGCACACTGTACACTTTTTGTAAATGTTTGTTATAGAAAATTACCTCCCCTGAAAAGGGGAACCCATCAAAAAACAAGGGCAAATAGTGTGGGAAAGGGAATCTTTCCAGGTCTCAAGTATAAGCCAACGAGAACTGGTTGCAGGGTGGGGCTGGTAACATCTCTGACACTGACCATGGCAGATCCCTGCCAGAAGTAGCTTTCAATATCACCAACCAAAGAGGTACTGCTTCAACCTTTGTTTCCAGCTCCAAAGGGAACAAGACCTCTTCACTGCATTCCAGTTTAGGAGTACATAACATGGCCTCTCTGCCCTTGAGTAGCACAGCTTTCAAAGCTGTGTGCTCAGTGGCACCAGCACCAACTGCAATAAATGCACTTGCCCTAGCTATAGTACTAGGTCAAAGCTAAGGTTATTTTATTTTAAAGGGTTAAGCCTTACTTTACTTTTCTTACTGCATAAACTTTTGGAACGTATTTTTCCAGGTTTTCTGTTCACTTCCAAATTGGCTGGGGTGCAGCACTGGAATAAGAGCAGATCACAAAAGAGTAAGTGTGTTGGAGGAAAAGCATCAGACAGTGCAAGAAGCAGCTGCAGAGGCCAGGGAGTGCTTGGAAAGAGCTGCAAGTGCATCAGAAGTGTGGTACTCATAGCTTGGGAGAGACAAAGTGAAGGAGAGATGACGAAGAAAAGCAATTAAAGCCACAGGCTAGGATGGCAAAGCTCTGATCTTATGAGCAGGACATTAAAAATTCTGAAAATCACCAGCAGCTGCCTCTAAATGCTTAGTGATACCTAAAGAAACCAGAAGAAAAATAGCTGCGTAGGAAGCTTCAGCGGTCAGATTCAAGGCACAAAGACAGTCTTTCAGGAAACAGTTCCAGGTCAGAAGTGTGCATTCAGTTCCCACCAACAGCCTGATCAAGCACCAACTCACGTTGCACGGCTTGGCCTAGGCTTGATAAGGCATTTACCACCAGTATGTTATATAACAGAACTATGTTATGAATGTATTAAATACATATCCACTGGCACAGGCAAGTTGTATTATTAACTTTACCTTAATTTCTGTATCACTTTTTCAGCAACGGTATCGTCAGTCTCAGATACATACCACATCCTGCTCTTTTTTATGCCACTGGCTGTGCTGTTGTGTCGTACATCTCTGTTCTGCTACTACAATACAAATATCCAGTAAGAGAAACAAATAATGCTTCATTATAATATGTTCCTTTTTTATCAACAGGAAACTCTTAGAAACAAACACTAGGATATTAATGAGGCCCCTTGAAATTCTGCTTTTTGTAAAAATAAATGATCCCAAGAGGCAGTAGTAGATTGTATCATTTAGTCTGCCTACTTGTATATCCCAGACATTACATTTCATTTGTTAACCTTCCACTGTATGAAATCATTTATATAGTTACAGCATATTTTCCAGAAATGCATATAGTTAGGGCTATAGCAATCCCTCTTGAACTTAAAACATCCTGGGTCTGGCTTTTATAAATGCCTGTAGCATCACCTTTCAGTCCCAGGTATTTGTCATGCTTTGCTCTGCAAGACTACAAATATCTTCTTAGGTGTTTCTTGGCTTTCATTAAAATAAGTACTGTGACTAGTTCAGATTTCAAAGTGAGGCCTGCCCTTGGACACTTGAACAGGTTTTAAAAGCTGTTTACATAATCTAAACAGAAAGCACCTCATCAATAAGCACAACTCTAGCTAAAGCAGAAATCTACACAGAAGCATCACTCCAAGGTACCATCCTCTCTGCCTATATACCCAAGGAACTCATAATTCCCTTTTGCCATCCATCATGCTGGGATGTCATGTTATTTTGGTCTCTTTTCCCAGGCAACTACCAGCAAGACAAGAGGACACGGTCTTAAGTTGTGCTGGGGTGGCTTAGGTTGGATATTAGAAAGAATTTCTTTACGGAGAGGGTGATCAGGCATTGGAATGGGCTGCCCAGGGAAGTGGTGGATTCTCCATCTCTGGAGATATTTAGAAAGAGACTGGATGTGGCACTCAGTGCCATGGTCTGGTAACCGCAGCGGTAGTGGATCAAGGGTTGGACTTGATGATCTCTGAGGTCCCTTCCAACCCAGCCAATTCTGTGATTCTATGATTGTTGGTCTGCTATGACCTTGAAATCCTTCTCAAGGCCCTCACTTTTCAGGAGACAATCCCCTTCTCCCTTTGTAGGTGGGACTCATTCTTTATTCCTGAAGATATGACCTCACAGTTTGGTGGATTAAAATAATCTTCGAGTGGCTCAACTTGGTACCTGATTCAAAGTTCTTTCTAGAAAATTCCCTATCCTCCCCTTTCAGACAAGTATTTTTGTGTTATCTGAAAAATGCAGAAGTAATTTTATATTATTTTCAGATCTTTAATGGCTATATTAATCTTAAGCTTTCTACTGATACCTGAAGAAACTCACTAGAAGCAATCCCACTGAATAACACTGACATCTCCTTTTTAGATCACTCTGCTGCCAAAATACTAGCTTTTTCATATTCAGATTTTTTTACAATCCTTTTTTTTATCATAGTCCCTAAAAAAATTACAAGCCCCTAGAGCTCATCTTTGCAGCTACCTTTACTCATTACTTCATTACTATGGGGGTTTTTTTTTAAGTTTTTGGGTTATTTTTTTAATCAAACCATATCTGTTCCTTTAATTTCTTGAGCAATCACATGACATACTTGCATTTCCATTATACTTGCTTTTGTTTTTTTGGTATACTGACACTAAAACTTATGGAATTTCCCTTGCATTTTAAGAATTGGGAACAGTTAACAATACAGAGCCAAAGAGCTCTTCAGCTGGTCTTTGGTACTCCTACATTTCCAGTGTATTTTAATGTGTTTATTTCTGGTAAACAGTATTTGACATTGTCTGTATTTAGAAATGTATTAAAAACATAGCATAAACTTCATGAAATATGAGTGCATTCTCCTCCTCCTTTACAAAATGCATAAATATTTAATGTATTTAATATGTATGTGCAGTTTTATTACCTTCGTCAAATGATGGGCCAATATTACTGCTAGGATTTATTTCATTAATGCATCACAACTTCATTCTGAAGACAGAGGAAAAGACTCACATATAAATTCTGAGGGAAGAAAGTGCAGATGCTGTACCACATGTACTGATGGCCTCATTATGGATGCTATGGAGTAGCCAGACAACACGTCAGAAATGGCTTGCCATCAGAGAACAACATAGTAAGGGATACAACTTGATAAACCTCTCAAAAAATGCACTGAACCTCTTTCTTTTCTCTACAGAGATAAATGTATGTCTCCAAACAACCACACTTACCAGCCAGACCGGTTTCAACTGTAACAGCTTGAAATCTCTGTAATATGACATCATTACAAAGACCCATAAACAGCATAAAGGCAAATTTTTACCTTAGACTTACTGGCATAGTGCAGCTCAATAGACACAAAGGTTTTTACTAAGAATGGAAAAATTTCCTTTAAAAATCTCTCTGAAAGAAAGTGGGTGTTTAAACCTAGATGGCAGAAATGATTTACGGCCAACCACAGGTGATCTGATTGCTTTTTAAAAGACCTAAGTCAGGCAAGAAAGAATAAAATGAGACATTACAGCTGACAGGTTTAAAAGGCTTACTTAGCTCTATTTTCTTAAAAATATAGAACGATTTTTAGGTTTTCATTTAAAGTGGGTGGAATTCTCTTTCCAGAGAAACCTGTTTTTACCACCGCTCATCAGTAAAGAAGAGGCTTCTCTTCTCAGCATATGACATTTAAAAAGGAAACAAAAAGGGAAAAATAAAGATCAAGTTACGGTAGTAGGTATCCACCTCCAGCAAGTTTTTCCAAGGCCTCTGAAAGGAAAACCCTTTCCGTTATGTAGAAATAGCCTCAATTGACTTTTCCACTCCTTCAACTGCCAGTCTGCAGCACATATAATCTCAAAGGTCTACCTTTAGAGCTGACCAAATTAACCACATCTTTTCCTTGGAAAGGGCATTTAAAAAAATAAACAAGAAACAAACAAAAAACCTCAAAAATATATTACAAATCCTCCTGAGGATGCTGAATTAACAAGTGTTCACTACCAGGAATCCCCAAGATGCTTGTAGATGGATGAAAGAATTAACTAAAACTTAAAGTCCCTGGGCAAGACAGATACACATAGTGCTGTTACATCTTAATACCTTAGGAAATAATAACTGAAATCTCTGTATACTACATAAACTGCAAAAATTTTATCTGCTTTGCAAAGATGAAGTTACATAAAGACTGAAGGTTTGCCAGTTTACTTTCTTGGCTAATGTAAATGGAATTTAAAATGAAAATTGTCTATCCAGCAGAGGCCACAACTACCCTAGGGTCCAGAATAACAGTTACCAAGGTTTGTTAATCTGCTTCCTTGGAAACCCAGAGAGAAGAAAATTGTCCTTTTGAAACAAAATCTGGGTTACTCAGAAAAAGTCTAAAAATAATTTCTACTGGAAATAGTCAAAGAAGGAAGTTAAAAGCTGCACACCTAAAAATCGATGAAACCTCAGAGATGGAGTAGAGGTAACCCCACTGTCCCACATCAGCTGTGCAGTCCTGAAACACACCTGTGGCATGCCACAACTAAAAAATGACACACTTTCAAAGTAGTATTTTACACATCCTTCACTCGCTTTCACCTTTATTTTTAAAGCACTTGGTCAAAGAAAGCATTTTTATACTTTCCAACCTGATGGGTAGCAACTTACTGAACTCCTCAAATAATGACCCCTGCAACCAAGTGTTCCAATATTGATGTCTCAGATGGCAACCTTCAAAGCAGTACTGTCACACTCAGTGACCTGAACCACTAGTCAAAATCCCTGCCAAAATGGCACCTGCCCACTTGCACTGTATCTTTGGACCTCTGGTTACATGAGTATAAAGATTGACATGTAAATTCAATCACTTCCCTTCCAACTGACCATGCATATAGCTATTATTTTGTTCTCATGTCAATGTAAATGCAGTTCACATCCATAATTTTCAAAATTTGCCCTTGGTCCAGTCATCTCTCCACACTGAAAAAAAAAAAAATAAAATGGGTAGTATCCTGAGGTTCAACTCAGCCTTGAGACAAGAGAATAAGCTATGAGAACTGCAACAGCTGAAAACAGGACCTTTTCTTCTTTCCATTTAGCGGAACTGGAACATATTCTACTGCTCTTCACTGTCTTTTACACTGTATGGCAATGTACTAATCATTTATTATAAAAACATGACACCTGGAAGTCTCTCCAAAACATCTACTTGATTATCAATCGTGTTAAAACCTTAGGTTTAGACCCATTAGGCTCGTTTTAAAACTGCTTATTATACACACACAGACAAATCCTATATACAAATAAAACTGCCTTTCTATCAAGACAGACACAGCATATGGTGTGAATGCAAGGTATTATTTAGGAACTGATTTGGGCACTCTCTACAGACAGTAAAAACTACATTAACAAACAAGCCCCCAAATACATAACAACCTAAAAATACAGGCCATTTGAAAATGATGCCACCTTATCCAGTGACAGTGATGACTGGACATATTTGTAATACTCCCAAAAACTGTTCAACATCTACTAGGAGCTGAAACTTAAAATGCAGTCAGGAACTCCTGTTCTAACATAAAGAGTATATTCAGAGTCTCACTTGTCCGAACACAGCAGTAACATACAGCAAGAAACCAAGCTCCTCTCCACAGCACTGCTTTCCTCTGGGCTCTTTCATCCTTGTCTTAAATGAAAATGCTGTCCTTCCAGTGGTTCATGGTGCTCCCCTGCCACTGTTGCAGCTTCCTGCTGTGACCCCATCACCAGACCCTCAAGCTCGTTGTGTATAACCTAGACTCATCTTGATGTCCATCACTGCCACTTAAAGAAAGTGCAGCCACAATATCCAGTGATTTTATAAAAATAAAATTATACCCCTTCCCTCGTAGACTTTGGGGGAGTAAGAATATATCTATATTTTTAATAGCAAGAGACAGGGCTAAAGTTGTCTGTCCAACAGCTCCTCAATCTGCTCTTTGTTCACCAGCTCAGGTCTTGGAAAACTCACTGGCTAGAAAGTGAGCATGAGGAGGCCTTGACAAGGTGTCCCACAGAAGAGAGGGAGGCACGGAGACAGCTGTGGGAAAGGCAGACAAATGGCTTTTTAGCTTTATAAAACTTCTGTGGCACACTTACTTAATGAAAGCACTTGGCTTTCAGTCAGCCTGAAGAACACCTCCACAGCCATTTACAACAACGCTGTCAGGAGTGGTTTATATATGAAGCACTCAGATGTACACTGCATATCTTTTAAACCAAAAAAGGGAGATGTTGTATATTCTTACTTTGGAAGTTTTTAATAACTCCTGGTGCTGTTTTTAACTCACCTTACTTTCTACACAATCTGCATGCTGGAAAATTATATTATTCAGCTTTTTTTTTTTTAATTTTTTTTTTTTTTTTTTTTTTTTAAAGAAGGAGGACATAAAGCAATATAAAACTAGATCCCAGTCTCTGAACTGAAGTGTAAAGTATACCCTTGCTTTCCTAAAACCACCTCTTTCTATTAATGCAATACAAATATCTGGCTAGCCAAATAGCAAACAAATACAAAGCATAACGGAAGAAGAAAATGTTTCTGAAAAGAGGATGAGTGGAGACCACGCAGCATGAAAAGCAAAATCCATTTTCTCAACAAACTTGGAGAGCAGCCCCACACAGTACCCTGCTGCACACCGTCCGGCACCACGCAGATGGATCGCACCCCCAACCACAGCAGCTCTGTTTCCATGCTACACAACATCTGTCTGTAACATCTGCAGGGGCAAAGTTTTTAGCACAGACAGGTTTTTAGACTACGGCTCAGATGCCTTCTCATTAAAAAGTCTCTTCAGCAGCAGTTCTTTTTGATTATCTACTTCACAGTCCTGCATTACAAAGGGCACAGCATGTGATGGCACGAGGTTAGAAGCAGGGCAGTAGCACTGGTACCTGGTTTGTGAATCAAACACAGATTATGCCAACTAACTCCAGCTGCATGAATAGTAAATAAAATCCTTTCTATCTAGCTGTTGGTTTCCTGAATCTTTCAACTCACCTCCACCTATTGGGTAAGCACATGTGGGAAAAAAATAAACAGCTGGGATTCTGCTTCTAAGCAGCAGCAGCCTCGATAATTGCCTTGTTCTGCTTTTTTCTTTTTTGTTATAAAGTATATTCCACCATCCTTCACTCATAGTACATGAAGACTCCAACTCAGATTAAAAAAAAACAAACACTCAGAATAACACTTTAGTAGGTTCTCCAAGCTGTAAACAACTAGCAATAGTGTGTTCACCGGGTAATGTTTTTAGGAAACCATGATCTTCACCTTCAGTCTCTGTGCTGTGATCAATACAGTCAAAAAAAGTGCTATTTTTCAGGCTCTGGTTGTAAAAGTCCTTCCCTTGAAAACATTTGAAGAGTTTTTGGAGTTTTATTACTAGGAGCTTAGTAGTCAGCACTTCTGGTTTTCAAACTTTTAAAATACATTCTTGAGGAATACTATTCTTCTTCAGCAGTTGCACCTACACATCATATTCAATACAAGCTGTCTGTTTGGACATTAAAAAAAAAAACAACCCAGCTCAAGTGTGTACTTTTCCAACTTTGCCCAAACCCAAAGACAAGTAGAGAAAGTCCTATTTCTTCTACTTCTTATAGCCACGTCACACGGAAAATTTCATTCCCCAAAAAACACTCTACAGAAAAGGTATGATGTGTGAAAAAAGGGTGCTATAATTGAAATACTTTGGCAGCTGTAATTATAGCAGTTGCTGTGAAGCCAAGGCTGTAATTTTTGCTAGCCCAACTAAAGCAAAGAGAACAAAAGTACTGCAATTGTTTTGGAAAGCTATGAGGGTGGTTTTCTTTCCTTTACTGCTGTTTAATCAAAGTAGTGAAGGGTGGGGTCACGAAGACACATGAAAGCTGTATTAGTGTTCTCTGCTGGGATCCAGGCTCCACTGTATTTTTGCAACATAATGCAATTAGAGGATATGTATAAATCATCTGCAATGCTATCCGGATTGAATCCTCCTTCCTTGTTAAATAATCAATGACCTTAAAAAAACAAAACAAAACAGAAAGCCCATAAGACTCCATAATAGCTTATATTCCTATAGCTACAGAGTAGTTATTAATTTTCATAGAGTACATCAGAAGAGTATTGCAAGCTAACAGAAAAGAGAAGCAGCAGACACAAAAACTCCACCCAAGTCAGTCAGGCCCAGCACAGTTGCAACACAATGCCCTCATTGAAAAATGCAATCTTGAAGGATGCATACAACCAACCTGACCTGCCAGACTTCCACCATGGTATAGAGAAACCCAGACAGAAATTAAATCATTGGAGAGGAAAACATTTCTTGTGTTCTTTGGCTATCCAATTTACATTGATCTGATTGTTTTTTTGCTCTCTCCGCTAAGATTTCATTGTTCATTCACAATAGAGGCCAAATAAAATTCCTGAAATAGCTGCTTTTCACATTTTATCCATGTCTGTACTTCCCAGTTTCAAAAAGGACATCTTTCAGCTTCTGTACTATACACGGAGAGAGATCAGGAGTTATGGGATGTCCTCAGCTCAGAAGCAGACAGTTCAGGGAAGGGCTTGGCCTCATGTTCCTGCTTGAAGGTAAAGCAAGCAGGACCAATTGTTCACCCAGAATTCATCACTAATGCAAGGTCAGGTAGTATTTTAAGTCTGAATGGCACTGACTCAGTTTATAAACTGAGGATTCCCAGTTGTTAAAATGGTACTCACATTTAATGGAAACATTAAATGTGATCACGCTGACTTAACCACATTTTCTAAATGTACCACCTTAGTTGTTCTCCACATATCTTCTGCAGCTGGTTAGAGTGTTTGTGGGTTTGTTTTTTTCCAAAAAAATATAAAAAGTCTACAAAAAGCAAACGTTTCTATTTTTCTTATAGTTGAGATATATGGCTGGTTTAGCCAAGAAATAAATCTTTGCATAAACATCTATAGTTCACTTCATACCATGGCCAAGTACCCGTTTTGAAAAAGCAGCAAAGTACAAGTTATAATTTTGTCCACATTTGCAAGAGAATAAACAGTGCTATTTTTGGTCACTTGAACTTTAAAATATTATTGCAAAGAACTGGCTGATCTCTTCCAAACCACTTAATTATCAGCCACCTACTTAAATACTCAAGTCTATACTCCTTGATTCTATAGCTTCTCATTTCCCATTTTAAACCAATTTTCTTTGAGATAAAAGGTTACTGCAGACTAGGGCTCTAGTTACAGATAAGCAAGACTCTGGAGACTGCTTCTCTTTGTCTTGTGATAGAAAGATAGAAATTGTTACATTAAAGGTTCACAAAAATCTTCTAAAGGATTAAAATTGTGAGTTATTTTGCTGACAAAAAAAACCCTCAAAACTTTGTGACTTTAAGGAAAAGTTTTAAATTACTTACAAAATGTAAAATAAATTTAAAAATCAACTCTATTTAGAAATAATTAATTCTGAATTTGAATGAGGAAAGAGTGGAAATAAAAATGAGGGGACAATTCACAGCCATTTCTCATGGAAATTAGTATCCCAAACAGAAAAATACTTTGAAAATAAGGTGATGAAAAAAAGGACAAAAAACCACCGCTTTTTTTCAGACTGTCTCTTCCCAAATATGCATACAACCAGAAAAGAAAAACGCTTTCTAATGCATGGAATGTCCAAAGCTTGAAAAATCAAGTTTTTCTTATCTTCAAACTTTTAGATATTCATGTACCTTTAAAAAAGGCTTATCTTTCCAGTTCTACACAGTGTCTTTTCTCAAGGCCACGTCAATGTCTGCATATAACTTTTTCTTTCCTGGAAACCCGTCAGTCCTTATTCCCTGTACCTTTTAGGCACAACATCTCAACTTTCCTACATTAAAATTTTCCTCTTCCTTGCAAACACCATTCACCACATGGGGTATGACTTGACTCAGCTTCCATTTCTGATAAACACAGAAAAAATTCTTACCCAGAGATAAATGTTACGACGGATAAACATTTTTAAAGGATAATTCAGGAGCTGTAGAAATTCATATGGGATTCAATATGCTATTCAAATTCAATAGCAGAATTTCATATGGGAAAGCATAAGTGTTTATTGGCAGTACAACTGACTGCTTACTTCAGAGTTTACATAGCTTTACTGGACTGTGAAACTCCTCCTTCTAGGGATAAGAAAGATGAGAAAATGCATATTTAAATTGCAGCAACTGGTTCTGATATCAAACCAAGACCATTTTTACCCAAACTAAGTCTCTACAGAAAGAAATTTCTCCATACAAAAAATATATTAGAGTTTCTTTAAATCTCTTCCTCTTGCAAATCCATTTATGCAGAACTATCCCACTGTTACCAGGAAGTTCCTGATATTTTAAGCCATACAAATATCTGCCTCACACATTTGAATATTTTTGTCCCAAAAGCAAAACCTGCCACGAAAATTATCTTACACAGCTTAGTAAAGAAAAACAAGGGGGGGTTTTTGTTTGTTTGTGCCAGGCTGACCATGATGAGATACCAGTTTCATTTTTTTGTAATCATGCTTGGCACCAAAGCTTGTGTTTAAAGAACAATATTACCCCACCATAAAGTACCCCAATCACCCAATACTGATCAATCCAAATGACATGCAGACTGCTCCCTGCCAGAGGGACAGGACACACAAAGGGCTTGAGTTTAGGTAGTGTCTGGATTCCTCTAGAGCTGTCACAGAAAGTTCACTTTAGTTTTGGGTACTGAGGGTTTAATGGGGTAGTGTCAAATATTCATGTATATACATATCTCTCTATATGTATAGATACCTCACTGTTTGTGTTACAGAAGGTGCTCTGTGACAAAATACAAACTAAACCCCTCAAGTTCCCTTCAACCTGATAATACAAAAAATCCTCAAAAGCAACTTAATGAAGAAACATTTCCCTGTTTGGCATGACATTCTGAAGAAGTGGTCCCTTCTTCGTAATTTAATGACAACACAGTCTTTCAAAACTACTGCAATTAGTGCATTTCAGAACAATCCCTTTTCATGAGGAAAAACCATGAGCGGGAAATAATAAAAAAAGAAATTTAAACCACCTGACCTGTTCAATTTTATTAAGCTACATTTTTAAAAAGTAGTTTATTTGCAAATTGAAGGTACGCACAACTTACAATAAAAATTTGAAAATGAAGACACTTTTAAAGTAAGAAAAGAGAGGTCCTTAAATGTGCCTGTAAAGCAAAGAACATTCAGAATGAAATAAATAGGAATAATCAGCAGGATTTGGAAAAGATAATTATCTAATGATGTCTGCTATACCCCAAGAGTTTAATTTGTGTGTAGCTAAACTAGCTTTAAACCGAGTTAGTGACAACTGCGTAGCTGCAGTTTTTCAGTTTGAGGGACTTCTGGACATTTATGAGGGGAAAAAAACTGCATCACTGCAAAGATGGTGAAGGAATTTTTATATTTAAATTTCTCCAATTTATCTTTTTTAATTCTTCAAGCACATTCCTGGGTACAGTCTTGGCCAGTGCAAGCTTCTAGAAGGGATGCAGAGATCTTGATTTATGAGCTTGACTGAAAGAATCATGTATTCTTTCATTAAACCCATTCCATCAATGGAGAACACACTGCACTAAATTTTCTAAAGTTATCACATGGTCATTGCACTCTTCCATCCTGAAAGCCTCAAAATGCACAGACCCAAAACTTCCCAGGGACTCATTTCCTGCCTGAGGATAAATAGTGATATCTGTACTTTCCTAATCCCTAATCTCTGCCAGGATTCTGGGGACTGACTACTACCTGTATGTCCCCTGGGAATATTACACCAGCTAAAGGTTTAAATTAACTCCCAATTACAGGGCGTCCCTGTCCTCCATGGGGACAGAGGTGGTTTTCAGAAACCAGGCAGCAGAGGAGTTTTGTATCCTGCATCAAGATGTGGAGGGGACCCTGCTGCTCAGCACAGCTAGGGTTCTGCTGGGGACAAGGCAGTATCTCCATTCTGGGTACAGCTCCACACCAGGACAAGGGCCAGGTGGAAATGCTTGCAGAAAAACTGATTCACTAGAACGGAAAAGAGGCTTTCAGATGTGATCTGGAGTAGCTCCAGAGAGCCACACATGCAAGGAAACACACACCTTGGGAAAATATTGGTACTTCAATGACCTGCCTCACCTACAGTATTCTAAATAAAGAATTAGTTCCCCCAAGAGGGACAGAGGGTTTGCCTGCACCGGAGGAAGAGAGGACGGAGGGAATATCATCATGGATTGCCCCAGGCCTTCATTTCCTCAAGTGGATCCAGGTAGATCCTCATGGAAACTACCCTGGCCATGTTACCCAGCCTCTGCACACCTGCCAAATCCAAACCAAAACCCTCCACTGATCAACACGTCTCTGTAAATTCTCCATGCACACACCATGGCTGCGTGTGCTTCAGAGCCAGGTGGGGCAATCTGCAGTGCCAGCATGATGTCAGTTTGGCTGCAGGGAGCACATGTTGTTTCTCATTTCCCCTTCTCCACTTTCTTTTTTTTTAACTTAAGGGGTGCACTAACAAAATTGGTCCCCCGGGGCTCCTGAGCTGCAAGTGGGGACACATGGTATGGTTTTGGGAGAGCTTGACAGAGAGAAGTAGATGGCAGAGTGCCTGCTAATGCTGTTCCCAGAATGAAATGCACCACAGGCTGACACAGCTGCTCCTCTGGGACTAAGTCACCAACAGAGATAATGTAATGACTGGCTTTTAACTTGATGCCTAATTTATTAAAAAAAAAAATCACTTTAGAATGAGCCTGGATATCTGAAAGAGCTATTTTTAATAAAAATCAGTAACAGAAGAAGAGCTTTCAATCCCTTTAAAAATCCTTAATAGGCCATATTCACCCCTGCTCCAGAGCAGTCAGATAAGACCACAAGCAAACATCTGGCAACACTCTTCCCTTCCAGTCTCATGCACACAACCCACCAGGAGCCATATGTGGCACAAGTCAGCTCCCAGCAACTGCCAGAGAATCACTGGAGAAGACTAGTTTGGTGCAAAACCAGGCCAGAAGCTCTGCTGCAATTTGATATTGCAGGTGCCTGAACCACAGCAGCCAGGAGAGCGTCCCAGTGATGCTCCATTCAGTAGTAGGGACACATCCATAAAACCAAAGTCCTGTGCCTAAACTGATAAATATTTACACACCAGTCTCCAGCCTGCTTTCAAACCTAGACTCCAGATTTCTTCAGTAGTCTAGTAAAGAAAAAGAAAACCAAGAAGAAAGGTAATAAATTACTTCCCTCAAGAGACTGGTATAGTTCTGGATGTCATGCTGTCTGGGAGGCTCTTGACCACATCTAAACAGCGAAGACAAATACTGGACAGAAATCTCCCGCAAACAAAGAAATTCCACTACATCCAACTAAGACTTTTCAAGTAAGTAAGTATAACTTACATCTCAAGTGAGTAAGTATAAATTACCTTTGATGAACCCATCACTGGGGACATTGGTGCTTGGGAGCAGCTTTCACAAGGTGCAATGCAGCCAAGGTCTCCCCGCTCCCCACCTGACCTGGCCCCTATTGCACCTGTTTGACATCACCTGAAAAGGAACCAATGCTACAGAGTCTTAATCCCAGGATTTTGAAACTTACTTCCTTGGTGGTTTTGGGAAAACTATTTGTCTTGCTACCTCACTTTCCCATCTTTAAAATCAAGATAACGCTATTCACCTACCTTAAAGGAACTTTCTTGAGACTGATTATTTAATGTCTGCAAGCACCCTGAAAAAAATACGCTACAAATGCAAAGCAAAATATTTTTCAACCTAAATTCCTGTAGCCATCCTGTTTATTACCAAGAGGAAAACATCTGAGTTAAAAACAAGGCATGAGACTACTGTTTACCATGAGGCTCACAGAGATACTATATTGTCTCCAGGGTAATCGCACATCATTTAACTCATATAATACAAGAAGAAACCATGCTCTGAGCAAACACACTAATACAAACATGGTATTTAGGTGAAAAACACACAGTCCCGTTGTGTATTCACCACCGCACACTTCAGAGACAACATCTGACCAGTAAAAAATACAGTCCTGCTCTTGGGCTGCATCCAAGATGCGGTGATCTTAGAGGTCTTTTCCAACTATGACAATTCTGTGCTATGATTCAGTGCAGCTGACCTACTGGAACCAGGTGCAGGCTGTTTCAGGAGGTGGGAAATAGGATATGGGGTACTTTTTTTCCCCTCATGTACAATGCATTCTCATGTCACAGCAACCATGCGGAGGAGGGGGGGAGGTTAATAAGGATTTATTTCTGATTTTCAGCTACTGGGGTTCAAGGTGCAAGTCTTAAATGTAGTTGCTTCAGTAGCTGCAGACAGGGTGTGTATTGATGAAACAGAGAAGTAGACACTGAAGGAGACCTTGCACTGCCAGAGCTGATGCTGTACCAGAGGATTTAATCTTGCAAGATTTCCCAGACCAAGAGTTTTCAGAACCACTGCAGCTGCCATTTAAAAGAAACAAAAAATCCAATTATGCTGCTTTCAGATTGAGGTCCATAATGGATGATGAAACACTGGCACAAGATTTAAGTGCTGCTATAGAGTGCAGGAAAATAACCGAGATAAAAAGCAGCAAGAAAACTAGAATGCTTACTAAATAAGGCAATTTCAAAGATACAATTGCAATGGCACATTAGATGAGAAAGAAACTTTCACCAGATGACCAGCACTGTTGCTACCATGAGCTAAAATAAGCATATCAACAGGATGAACTGTTGATATATTTTTTTAGATTAATAAGATACAGTTAGTAAAGATTATGGGTATCATGAGAAACTCATGTCTGATATTTTTGCCTTTGAGATTAATTTGGCACCAGAATCTAGTCAATAGCAAGGTGTAAGAAATACGATAGTTACCAATATCCTTATTTTGTCCAAACTCTGAAAGAATTATTTTAATAATATTTCTTAATTGCACTATGTTTGCCATTCTACAAATCATCCATCTCCCACTTACTTCTCCAGTTTATTTCATCTAAACAAGAAGGAAGATGAATGGCTAGCATCACAGTAGCAGCAGTTAGGTTGCACTGGGACAAATGTGAAGTCACAGGAAAACCAGTGAGCCCCAGTGAAATCTGTGAACTTTTTATAGTCATACAGACATGACTGAACATAGCAAACTCTGGTTTACAAGACTGGACTACTGAGTTAGGTAGTGCTCTACACTTGTTGCACTTTGATTTGCTTATCCACAGTGTCTTGAACTGTGCTTGAACTGAGCCTCAGGTGACAAAGGGGCTTCATGTTGCATCTGCATCCTTGGTCTCAGGAAAAAAAAAGGTGTACAAGAATATTATTACATTGACTGAATGCTGTGATAGGACTGCATAGTCCCTGTAGTACTCTTCAAATTGAAAAATGAAAAAAGAGAGAGCAAGTATATTAACTCCAGAACTAGAAGATATAAAAACACTTGTTTCATTTTAGAATGCATCCAGGAGCCTGCTCCATCACTCCCTCATCTTGAGACTTGGTCTTTTAACCAAAAATTTGACATTTTGAAATTCCTGGCAGAAAGAAGGCACTACCTCTTCATTGTCTCCAGCTTCCCGTAAATCAAAGTATTATTAGTGAGATGTTATTTTCTTTGGACTGCAACCACCAAGTTCTACCCTAAATGTCACAGGAAGTGTAAGGATAGCAATATAGAAGTGACTGCTTGTTTTGCTCAGTATCCTTGCAATCTCCCATTGTCACCTTGCTTGGTGGCTGGCCAAATCAGCAGGTGTAATCCCAGGATAGAAGCAAGGAGCCTGGCTGCCTATAATGTCAGCTCAAACGCAAAACTGCAGTTAAATGGAGCACATTTTCTTGACTTGATACATTTACAGCATCTTTCTTTCCCAGTAGACTTACTGCATTTCATCAGAAGCAGTGGATGTTAACCAGTAGCAGCCTAAAAATCAGTCCAGTGCATCGCCACATCAGACTGGGGCTTTTTTAGTAGCAAAGTTTTTAAGGGAGTAGTGCTTCTTAACCTTTCTTTTGTTTGTTTCCACTGAAACGAACCAAAGCACCAAGACTACCACAGGACTTCATTAGTGAACTAAAATCTACAATGGTGAAAACCCAGGGGCACAATCCACTTCAATTGTAAAGTTTTACCACTTGAAAAACTTTGGAAGGCTTCAACCAACTGCGTTCTTTTGTGTTGAAGAGGAGCTGAGTCATCTCATGTAGGAGTGACTATAAATACGTAATGCCAAGACTTCTGTGCAAAAGCTGCAGCACTTGATATACAGTATTTTGGAGACATTAGAATGCTGGAGAAAGAGTACAGCATGTCCTTTTTAGGAAGGAACATCTGTTGCACTCACTGAAGAGCAGCTGGCGTGACCTCCTGTCCTGTATATAATGTCAACTCACCGGTGTTACTTTTTACAAGCAGCATTGCAAGATTCCTTTACAGTCTGAGAGGGGGGAAAAGTGTTTGGAATGGAAAAAGAAGCTACTGCCAGAGAATTTGTTCAGCCACTAAAACTTTGTTCCTTTCAGTAAAACATAGTCATTACGTTATCTTACAATGAGGCAAATATCTGGTTCTCTTTACCCTTCATTCTGCAGCTCATCTTGATACAAAAGTGAAACACACCAAGTCTATTTCCAACCCAGCCATCACCGTGCTGAATTCCCAACCTCCTATAATATTTTCCAGAATTCAATGCCTCTGGAGATCAGCAAATACAAAAGCAGCTAGTTTCATACCCAGCAGTGGAAACCCACATATGTAAGTTTAATTCAATGTCAAGACTATTTTTTCCGTGCCATGATCAGATGTTGGAGTGAAACCTAACAAGACAGGCCTAAATCAAAGCATGAGACTAAAACAGTACCCAGCCTTGGAAGACTCATTTGCTTTGCAATCTATACTACAGTCAAGTCACAAAGTCTTCAGGCACTGTCTTTTGTAGGCAGCTCTGCCAGTTCCCAAATATGTTTGCATCAACAAATTCTGCTGTTTGGCTCTGTAGTTTTCTGTAGAGTTTCCACACTGGCTTTATAAAGTTAATATTTATAACTACCTCAAGCGAGGGCCTGAGCACTTCCTACCCCCTGCAGATAAAAGCAAAGCATCTACTCTGAAATCCCCTGCCAAATACTATAAACAACCGTATTTCATGCCTGCAATGTCAACAGACTGTTCGAATACAGCTTGGGTCTTCACCCACATACCTAATGTTCCCTTTCGCATGCACAGTAGATTTTTTTTTTTTAAACAGAACATGGCTTTATGCTGGTTTAGTTTGTGAACTGTTTTATTCTTAATCCATAAATTAAGAACTTTAAAAATACATTACCAGGCACTTTTAAATTTGTTTTTACTTCTGTTTGTTTGGGGGGTTTTTTTTGTTTGTTTTTTCGCCATCCTTAAAAGACCATGAAAAAAACTGAGTTCCTTTGCATGTTCTGCCAGGACCCTGACAGGCATCACATGAGAAGACTAGATGCACAAATAAGTATGAAAACCTTTGAGAAGCAATGAAGTCTTAGCTACAAAGTAGGAATTCATTTCCATAACCAAGAACCACAGTCAACACATAAATATGTGACACACAGAAACTTGAGGGGACACTCACAAATATTGCACACATTTTTGTTCTACTCCCCCAGGTTTCTAAAACAATCAATGCTGCAGTGGCCTGAAGCCTCCTGGGGATCAGCCAGTCCCAAGTCATGATTTTTAAAATCTTTTCTGTGAAGATACTCTGCTTACATGAAATACATGAGGCCTCATACCTGCCCATGTGGGTCTGACAGTGACTACAGACCCTTTGCCCCAAGCCAGGATGCAAGAAGGAGCACACAGATGCTATTTATCACCATCTTGCTATGAACTTCACAGGAAATTTTCAGACAAAATGGCTACGGGAGATATCACACAGCTGCTCCATCCTCCTCTCCCACAAAGTACCTCCTGACACAGAACAAGAGTGACTTGAGAAAGTCAAGTTTACACCCACTCTCAGCCTGATTCGGGATACAACACCAAGTGACTGATTTATCTGTCAGGTTTTTGGTCAAGAGCTTACTTTTTTTGCCCAAAGATTACAACACCCGATAGGAAGTGGAATAGCATTACGGGTCTGCAAAGCCCAGACCAGAACAGCACAGAGTCATCCCTGAGACCAGGGTCCTCCCACAGCTGGTGACAAATGCAGCCTCAATTAGGAGCCCAAACAAGTTGTATGGGATCAAATGATCCAGGAGGTATTGCATATGCAGGAGTCAATAAAGTACATTAAAAGGGGAGACTAAAAGAGCTGGGAGAACACTGAACACCACTATTCCTGCTATATAGTAGGGAGCATACACTCCCAAGTACCCCCACTTTACTTTTTACCTAAATTTCATTATTAACACTTCATGACTTTTCCTCCTTGAGTTTGCACAATCATGTATTGAAGTCATTTCCCTCAACTATTCTCATTTCTTTCTGCACTTAAGAAGCATGGGCCCAACACATTTTTCCATGACAATCGTCTTCAACTACAAAACCAGACTGCTTATTTTCACTCTTTGGTCAGCTCTTAATTCACAATGGTACCTACACCTTTCCTTCAGGACTTCATTTCTACACCTCTTCACAACTACCTAATAAAAAAGCTTGTAAAACCCCTTATAGAAATTCACTTACACAATATTCAGAACACTACCTTCCCTGACTCTAGTGAACACAAATAAATGGAACAAATGGCTATCCCTCTAAGACAATCACATTGATTTTTCTTTATTCTATTTTATTAGATATGGACATAGCTATTCTATTCTTTTTATATTTTCATCAGTTTCCCTGAAGGAAGACAAACAGCATTCAGTCTCCATGAAGTCTGCTAAACTTGTATCACACTTGCCATTGTTCTGATACCCAAAGGCACTAAGTGGCAGTTCATGAACTGGATTTGATAATTTGCCATTTCCTGTTTGAGACTCAGGACTTCGGGGTGAAAACAAGCAGGTTCTAGAAATGCAAACATAATTATTCATTCCATCAGTTTGTCACACAACCACTTCCACTGTCAGTTTGGCTGGAGATCAACTCACCTCATTTTCCTCCCATAGTGAAAGGATCCTGTAGGGATCCTGCTGTGGCTTTGTGATCTGTGAACCCTCATCTCAGGACCTGATCTGCTACAGATCTCACAGTTTCTCACCTAGATTTCTAATTCTCTTCACAGAGGGAAGGTACTATTCCTTTTACATCTGGAATTCATACCCTACTTGCAGTCTGCCACCTAGCTTTTCAATATTTTTGTAAATGCTTTTGAAGTTTAATTCTTTGTTCCTACGACTTCCCTCTTCTAAAAAAACAAAACAAAACAAAACACCAAACCTTCCTAAAATGGAAAAGAAACAACCATTGCTTTTGCCAGAACAAAAAATTTAACTAGAAAATGTATGAGGTTTTTTGAGTTGTGGTGCTTGGTTTTTGTTCTGCTTTTCTCTATGGACAGCTTTGTCAAGAATATTTCTGTTAAATTCAACCATTTTTTTTCCCTTTTAGTTTTCTTTCTCCTTTACCTCCCACTTTTTCCAGTGTAGGAAATGAGCCAAAACCCATTTAGCATTCACATAGCCTCTAATTAACCAATTCTCCTGAGATAAGGAAATGACATACTGCTACAAGTATTGTTTTGCAAATGAATCAGAAAAACAAAGTCTTCATTAAAGCCACAGGTTGCTTCCTCTCTGATCCTGAATCACTCCTAATGGGCTATCCAAATCCTGGCCAGTGTCCATCCCTGCCTATCCATGTTGCTCTGCCATTCTTCCTGCTCCCAGCCATGGCTCTTCAAGCCTACTGGATGTTAACTTTCTGTTCCAGAGCACTCTCTTGTTTCAGCCCCTATATTTAGGGGCTACTTGCAGCTACAAAGAACCAACTTACAGTCTCCTGGTGCTCAAACCCCATGCAGCATTTAGAAAGGATCGATATCATCACTGGGTAGGACAACGATGACTGCAGGGTACAAACCTACTAAAATCTCATGATCTTCCTTCTCTCTGGCACTGTACTTCTTGAAATCATCTCTGAAATACTTACCACTCTTTGCTCATTCACCCTCCTGCTTTAAACTGACCACATAGAGTCAAACTAGTGCTTTCTTCTGCTGCTGTTAGACACACTTGTCCCTGAGCTGAGGGTATTTACTGTGTATACTAGTAAAGGAGAACATTGGTAATTTTATTGTAATCTAAGAGGGGACCAGACACTTTCAGGTATTATTATATTGCAAACTGTGTTTCTTCCCTTCTGAAAATGATATGAACATGGCCTTCAGCTGTAGCTGCTCTTTGCTAACCCATATAAAATCAGGTTTTCTACAGCACTTCTCAGCTGCATGACCCTTTGCACAATACATCTGCCAGCACTTAAAGATATCAAATGAAATCACAGTCTTCCCCAGCCCAGTCATTCCCCCTGGAGTTCAGGTTTCCCCCTTATTTTAAAATGTTAAATACTAAAATCACAAAAAGCTTCCAAAGTTGCTTCAGATTGTCTTTGGGAGACATTCTTTCATCTTTTATTAAATCCCAGGACTGCTTTTAGACCCAACAATAGAAACAAATTGTTTGGCTTGTCAAAGAACCTTTTGACCAGACACAAATACATTTGCCAGCTTAAAACTAAAAATAAAATCAGAGAATAGTTTACATTTTTTTTTAGTTCTTTTGACAGTTGCCAAGGTATTCATCCTAGGTCTCTGCAATGATAACTTGGAGAAGAAAAATGTTAAACAAGAGGTAGAAGAGAAAGAAGTTTTCAAACCAGCTTCCCTTCATGTCACTTGCAACGTAACAAAATACTTCCTACTCAGTTAATAAGGGCACTTCCATCTGATTATGGAAACAGGAAGCAGTGCAAAAAGCTGATTTTTAAAAGCAAACAGTGATAAAAATATAATTGTTTAACGACAATATGGTCGATTTAGAACTTTTCCCTCCCACTTCATGGTCTCTAGAAATAAATACACACCTGCAAAGGAATACTGCAGAACTGTTTGCCACCATCTTCTTTTTAATAAAAAGACATTTATAGAAAACAGGGAGGGAAAACTACAGTAAGAGGAAATGTCCTTTCAAACAGCCCTCTGGCTTTAACATTTGTCTTAGGGTTTCACATCTCATTGACAATTACTTCTCTGGGCTGTAAAACTCTTGTTCCTTCCTCAGGTTTAAGCACTTAGTCTCTGACTCTCCTTCCAGCTCAGCCCCTGCCCCTTCTGATGTCAGAGGCTACCTGTTCACATGTTATCCTGCCTGTAATATGCCTACAGGCACAGCTTTTCTGTATCTTTCTACCTGTCTTGAATAACTTGGGTACAGCCTTGGATAAAGAGACTTGTGCAACCAGTTACTGAAAAATGGCTGTCAGCCAACTGAAGCACCAGCAGACACGTTAAATTCATTAAACCAATGTTTTAAGGGTCTTCGGTGACCCCAGTGTTTCAACTATAATTAACTAAAAATAATCACAAGGACAGCAATATGGGGTAAGCATACCAAGTGAGACCAGGGAACAGTCTCAGTCTGTGGCCATTCTTAACCATGGCCAATGGCAAATCCTACAAGAGAAGGGTAAGCAAGGTGAAGCACGTAGAGATACATCCCTGACACAGTGTTCCAGCTTCCGGCAATACACGACTGTATCTTTGCATTTTTCTGTGAGGAAAATTATCCCTTCTGTCTTAAGTCAGAAGGGATAATCTAAGCCTAAAGTTTTAGGTTCATTTGAAATAAAAACACCTACAACAGCAGAACATTATGCTGGTCAACTGGCTCATTGCTAAGTCAGAGGAAGGAAGGCCAAAACCCAAAGCCCTACACACCCACTTCGCTACAACTTTTCAGTTTTTAGGTTTTCCCACACAGTTTCTCAGCTTGCTAGGCCTTGTTTTATTAAGAGATCTTGCAAGGTCACCGCTTGAGGTGTCATAGCTTCAGGCCCTCAGTGCACTACTTTGCTATCAACATGCCAAAGCACAGCTTATTCTGCTTTGGGTGAAAAACATCAACAGGGACATGTAGCAGGGCATACAAGGTTTAAGCTGTGGCTGTACAAAGCAGTAAAACTGATTTGAGTGGAACAGCCCAACAGAAGGTCTGAAACAGTGAATGAGAATGAAAACATTGTGAAAAATATATTTACAGAATGAGACTGATGTAGTCCAGCTGGCAGATATGTGCGCACACACAAAACGCATTGAAGAGGAGAAGAATTTTAAAGCAAACAATCGATGCCTCCAACTTAAAAGCATCTCTGTGAGCTATTGCCTTGGCCCCTGACCCTGGAGTGCTCCATCTCTTACAACATGGTTGGCAGTCGTAACCAACCTGCAGACTCTCACCCAAGCTCCCTGGGCCACAGTGTATGGCAGTGAGATTTGGCACTGCCTACACCTTTGCCAAAACACCCAAAGGGGAGGGAAAAACAGAGTGCAAATGAAAAATAAATAAGAAGAAAATTAATTTATCTGGCAGAACCACACTGAGCTGAATTCAGAGAGGTGTCCCAGTAACATACAAATATGTACAACAAAAGATCACCATAGGAACTGCAATAAAGCAAGTTACAGACTGCCCTCAAAGTTCAAAAAGCCTGTAAAGCAAACAGGCGTGACAACTCCAGGGCAGGAGAGGAGGGTGACACAAAAGATCAGAAACCCAAAGAAAGACTGTAAGTGCCCTTCCAGCTTCACACCCGGTTACTGCTTTACAGCTGCAAATTCAACTCCAATTTCTGCACTCCCACCCCAGGACTTCAAATGTGCAACAGTATTTCCTCTTAGGGAAACAATGACAGCTCCAAACAAAGCTCTCTAGGACACGCCAAGTTTGGTGGTAGTGGTGGTGCAAGGGCCTGATTTTTTTTTTTAAACTCTCTGAATTATTTAAACAACAAACTGGGTGGTCAGGAGTGCTTGTCATACACTGGTTAGTTGCTGGCTGGTTCACAAAGGAGATGGTGACTGGTAATGGTAGCAGCTAATAAAGTGATCCCCTCAGTTCAAACAGTAGGGATGACAGCTCTGGAGATGAAATGCCAGGATTTCAGCTTTGTTGGAGGTGGTAACTACCCAGACATGTTTAGTATTGCATTTGTCAAATAGGAGATGCTTAGAAAATTACTGGCTGTCTCATGGTGTGGGCCCACACAGGGACCACTGAACACTTTGGGATCTATTTTTATGCTGAGCGTGACCAGGCAAAGAACCAGACCATGCAAAGAACCAGACCAGACCTGAATTCACCCAGAGCATGGAGATGAGCAGATATTTACTATATTTAGATGTTCAACAAGGACATTTCAGTGCTTCCAAAGTAATTTATAAGGCACAGAATAAGTCTGAGAGGAGAAAAGGGTAATTATTCCATGAGAAAAAAAATTAAAAATCAAGCATTAAAGTTAAGCCTTTGTCTGCACCTGTTGCCTTTTTTTTTTTTTTTTTTTTTTTGAAGGGGGACTAAGGGGTATATTCCTGAGGATAAATTCCTGGTGATATGATACAGTTTCTAAAAGCTTTAAATTCTATGAGCCTCAGGGTCCACACTCCAGACACTGTCTCCTGCATGAACATATTCCTTCCCTGAGTGATTCATGTCAGAGTTTTTATCATGTTAAACCATAAGAGACATAGCAAGAGGTTAAGAGTGTAGTCTGGCACTCAAAGAATGAGGGCCACGGTTTAATGCAATTTTAAATGATTTGGTACATAAAGCAAGTGCTGAAGTGGCAAGTGATGCCGAATTATTAACTTTAGCCAAAACTAGAAAGGGCCATGATGAAATTCAGAAACATACAGAAATTTGAAAAGATAGCTGGGGCACATGAAACCTAATTATGATAAAGCTAGGGTAATAGCCAATTTAGCAAAATAATTAAATTGATATTGTTGAGTACCGTTGGAGAGAAAGAGGTGGATACCACTAGGGATAGTTCAGGCAGATCCAACCGCCCTGTTCAAGGCCGTAGCCTGAAAAAAGACACTTGGAATTAAACACTGAGATTCTGTTAGATATGAAAAGCACAGATGCTTTTATCTAACATGAACCAGTTTGCTCCTGTGTGTTATGAATCTCTTAATAGGGAAACCTTTTTTTTTCCAAAAACTGGCTAATACCATCTTCTAGCTGAAGAGCTAACGAAGGCTTCACCACTTAAGAATGCCTTACAGGTCTGGCTCTGGAAGAGATATAAAGCAGGCCTGCCTCAACTGTCTGTGCTAGGGGAAGTTTTGGTTCAGACCTCACTCATTTAGTTCTTACAAGTTTTTCTGCATTAGTTGGTAAAATTTTTTTATATGTGAGAGTGCTTACGACCTCAGTAATTCTCATCTTCATGGTCTCTGCCACAAGAAGAATAATTTTGGGGGCTGTGAACCACATCACTTGAGAGAAGCACTGGAAATCCTATTAAAAACAAAGACTGGCTTATAATATGGCTACTGCATATGAATATACTGACTCAGGACTCACAAAACTACAGTAAACACCCACTGTAGTGCAAAGGATTTATGAAAAGAAAGAACATTTTCTTTGGGTTAGATGAGGTAATGAATTAAAGTTTGAGTATTTCATCTAGAAGGTCTTTTTTCACCACAGTTTGAGATACAAGCAGGATTTATTTAGTAAGCTATGGAAAGATTTCCTTTTCAGTGTATTTCTTATTTGGCAACCAACCAACCTACAAGTTCCACACATCCTAAAGCTCACATTCCTGAAAAGACAAAATTGATTTTCTTGATGAATAGTCATTTGCAGTGAAAAAACAGAGCATCATTTTCAGAAAATATTTCAGACACACAATCAGTACTGTTTCTGATCAAAACTATACTAACACTGAGAAAAAAAACCATTGCCACGCTTCTTTACACATAATCCACACTTCTGAAGCCATTTTAAAATTCCATACCTCACAAATAAGGCAATGTATGGACAAGCTCCTCAGAAAGCCCACTCAACAGCCCAAGAAAAGTAAATGGCTTTTTTGGAACACAAAAAATAAAAGACCAAGAGCAGTTTCTCAGAAAGGGAGCACTTTGAAGTCTTGAGTATTACCTGCATAAGCAACACTCCTGCAGAAAGATTAAAAAATGCTTAATTTACAGACAATTTACACTGAGTTATAGGTGTGAAAAATATTTAAAACATTCATCCACATGGTACTATTAGCACATAGAAAGATGGAAGAGCAGTGTAGTTGGACTAAGTAAATTTGAACTGATCATACTGAAAAGCAGTCACAGAACCAACCCCAGAATAAGTCCCTAGAAGAAAGAAAACCCTGTCCATTGATGTTCATGCAGAATTCCCCATTATGCTCATGTTGATTCTTCTATTGTAGTCTAAGTCTGCCAGAGGAAGCAGCAGGCTAGCTACTTTCCTGAAACTTATTTGGAATTTGACTGTGTCTGAAGTTAAGGTTCCACCAGAAAGCCTCAGTGGGAAGGATCATAACACATAATTGAAGTCTGACAGTGGGTCTGGTCTTCTGAAAAGATGTAGGCTGATCCATGCCAAGCAACATGTTGCTGCCTGCACTTACATCATCTCCTCTGAACAGTTCACACCAATTCTGCTCTGACCTGAGCACCCCCTCAGCTTTTAAGCACCCAGCACTCCACTTTTCCCACACATCTCAGCATTCAGATCTCCTAATCATCTTCCCCTTTCAGGAATTCATCCTAGCTGTACCCATATACACAGCAGTATGACCAAAATCTCTCTTAATCAAGTAGAACAATTAATGTGGTTCCTTTAGATAGGATTCTTCAACTATTGCTTATTCCTAAATGACAAGAAGCTGAGGTTCTAGCTGTGTTACTGCTATGAAGTCAGAGCATAATTGCATACCCCCCCACCTTCTGGTGCAGAAAATCTCTTCTTTTCAGTATGACTAGAACACACTCCCAAATTGAGATCCACCAGTATAATGCCAACAGAAAGCATAAGAATCCTTGTCTGCTGCTCAAAATTAAAATAAGACGCCTGCCTCACAAAAGATTTGACCTGCACTGACTTCAAAAACAAGCGATTTTTTTTTAATAAATATTTTTTTATTATTTATTATTATTTTTTAATAAAATAATTTTTTTAATAAAATCAGCCAATGATTGGTGAAGAGGTGCCTGGCCAGGGCTTACAGTTATTTCATATCCTGAGTCATACTGCTTCCACTGTGCTGGAGTACGATGGCATATATAACTGCATGTGCAGTATACCCATGGGATCCTCAGGAAAACATGCTCTGTAATTAAATCCCTGGAATACTTTTAACCTGACACAGCAAACTCTGATAAAAATGAAGACTTGAGAAAGCAAAAGCCTACTCTGCCACTGGTGGGGTAGGAGATGGACAAAGCATGGGCACGACTAGATCATTAAACAAAGTTTTTCCTCTGCCTATCCAAATGTGATGGGTAGCTCTTTTATGAGAGTGGCATTTTTTTTTCACCTCGTATTAAAACAGACAGGGAATCCTGAAACAGTTTTCAACAGTTTCACCATTATCTCTGCTGATATTTTATGGGAATATGGCACACTGTAATCACTATAATTAAATTGAAACAGTTGAGGGGAGCAGTGGCACAAAAAGATCTTTCTTACCTTACATTTCTCATTATTTCTTTTTAATAGAGTGTTCTAGGCTCTTAGGAATTATCACCCAAAAAATGAAAAGAATTTTTAATTATTTTGGGGGGCAATGCATCTGCAAACTGAGCATCACCACAGAATATAATTTATAGCAGAAGAAAACGATACTGTCATAACGCAAACAAGAAAGAAAGTCCCTATACCAAAAGCATAAAATTTAACTGGGAAGAAAAAAAAAACAAAACAAAAAAACTTAAGTAGATGAGGGTAGCAGAACACAATATTGTGCTCACCTCTAGATATGTGTAAAGTCTCCTGAGTTGATCTGCTAGCTAAATCTATGGCATTGGAAGGTGACTTCACACAGCTTCATATACATTATTGCATGAGAGCAGTCAATGATTCCAAGAAAGCCACATACAGCAAAACTTAGACAGAAGGAAAAGTACTTCTGATTACACTGATGTCTTTGTTAGATAACACCATCAGGACTGTTCTCCTATATTAAAGGGCCAGAAAACTACTCATCTGCAGTATTACTTATGGTGACATAAAATGGTTAATGATTGTCAGGGAAATCATAGGATAGAGCATGAGTTAGTTCAGTCATTAAATAAGACATTTTC
Source organism: Florisuga fusca (assembly GCA_038090715.1). Taxonomy (NCBI): domain Eukaryota; kingdom Metazoa; phylum Chordata; class Aves; order Apodiformes; family Trochilidae; genus Florisuga; species Florisuga fusca. Next base: position 50,838 of record JAAWXA010000130.1, read on the forward strand.
TAAACTGCTCCCTAAGAGGACTGTTAACAGACCAGACACAGCAGCCACACACTGTGGGAAAGCAGTAATGCCATAAAAACATCAAAGACCAGATCCACTCTGGCTCTCATGGAGGAAAAAAAAAAGGAACAAAAAGAAGGGCTGTGAGAAAGCAGCGCAGATAGACAAACAGACCTGCAATAGAAAGGAGAGGAAAATGAATCCTGGGGAAAAGGAAGAAGCATCATGGGATCTCATGGGGATCCCCAAACTGAGAGCTTTTATCCTACTTCATAGCAGTCAAAATACAAATTTATAGAATATCTTTGGGCATCTTAAGGAGGCCAGATTCACTACCATGTCCTTTCCATTCTCTGAGTGACACTGATAGGTAGAATTGGTTTGGTACAGGCAATGCAACACACCACATTCCTTCATGAACAAATACAAAATTGTCCTGTTTTCTGCCCCCACAGAGGCCAGAGAAATAGCAGTTCTGCCACTAGAAACCTTTGGGGGTAATTTTGCCTTTCACAAGCTGCCTTATGCCAAGGGTACTGCTGAACATGAAGCTGTACAAGTGCTATGGTTGCAGGCATGCAAGTTTCTCTTGGCTTTCTGCCCTGTCAAGGCTGCCTTTACACACTCACTGATACAACTCTGATAGCCAAAATATTGTTATGATGATCTGGAAGAATGTTTATTACACAGCTATAAATCTTCACACAAAAACATGAACTCCTTGGTTAGAAGCCATAGGAGGAGTTTCTTTGCCTTACTTGTGCATACAGATGCACTCCCTTCAGTACAGTTGCATGGAAAAGTGGCAAAGACCAGAGCTCATGTCATTTTAGTAAATATCACAGCAATAGCAGTCCAGTGCCTGAAGTTTATTTGTTTAAATTAACAGGAATATGGGTACCAAGAAGATGGATACTCCCTTTCTACAAGGACTCACATGAAGAAAAAGAGGGGCAATGGGTGCAAGTTACTGCTGGGGAGATCCCAGCTGGACATCAGAAGAAAATTTTTCACTGCCAGAAGAGTTGGACATTGGAATTATCTCTCCAGAGAAGTGATGGATTCCTCAACATTGGACACTTTTAAGACTCAGCTTGACAAGGTGCTGGGCCATCTCATCTAAATCACGTTACTACTTAGAGACATTGGACCAGATGATCCTTGAGGTCCACTCCAACCTGGCATTCTATAAAATTCTATGATGACCCTAAACTAGAATGCTTGGATTATTTTATGGTTTTGGGAGGTTGTTTGGGGGATTTTGACTATCACTTGGATACTGGTCCCTAAGCTTCCCTTCCTGCAGGTACCAGCCTAGAAGTCAATAACTGCTTTCTCATCACCACTTTTTGCACACATAGGTTTTGACTGTCTTTGGGAACCTGCTCCCCCCCTGTCCCCACTACTGCCAGATCACACACACCTTTCCCCTGAGGGAGCTTGCATCTCCCAGACCCTGTAGGAGGAGGGTCCCCCCAGCCTGGAGGGAGAGGGAGAAGGTCAGTGAGACACAAGTGCATGAGCTCTTTGGCAGCCTCCTGGGACATGCTGCAGCAGCTGCACCATGCAGTGAGGTGCAGGCCAAATGCATTTGAGTGAACAGAAGGATAGGTCTGTGGGACAGCCACTGAGTCAGACACCTATCTAAACTAAATCTACCCTTTTTCAGTTTAAAACCATTACCCCTTGTTCTATCACTGCCTCTTCAGTGAAGAAACCCTCCCCAGCTTTCCTGTAGGCCCCTTCAGGTACTGGAAGGCTCCCCAGAGCCTTCTCTTCTCCAGGCTGAACAGCCCCAACTCTCTCAGCCTGTTTTTGTAACAGAGGTGCTCCAGCCCTCTGATCATCTTTGTGGCCCTTCTCTGGACCCCCTCCAACAGCTGTGTACCTTTCCTGTGCTGGGGGCTCTAGAGCTGTACACAGTATTCCACGTGTAGAATACTGGGTTTATAATATCTTTGTAATATCTGACCTGGCATTACCTTTGTTCCACTCAGCTAGTGCATCCCTGCCTTACATGCTGCAACAGGTGGCTACATGGCAAGCAGGCAGAGAAAAAAAAGACCAACTCTGCCTGTCCTTCATTTTACTTTTTTGCAGACTAATTGAAAAAGAAACCCAAACTTAGTACTGAGGATTAGCTTCATTCCATTTACTGAGGATTCCATTCACAATGTAGCAAATTAAGTCTGTTCTGAGTGCAGCGGTGGCCTTAAAAACACAGAGGATGCTTTGCTCAAATGCAAGCTGCTACTGTGAGGAATGGGCACACTCTGTTACCAGATCAGCTTCATCCTCAATCACTGCTACCAAATCCCTGCACATTAAAATGCCTTCATTGGCAGGAAAACTGCTTGACTCTTGACTGCTGACACGTTCCTTGCCTGTCCACTTGTTTCCTTTGAAGTTTTCCTTGTTCATTTAAGGCAGGAAATGTGACACTACATCAGTAAAAGCTGCAGTCAAAGTCAAGAAGAAAGTTTTAAGTTTCATTACAAAAATCAGAGGGTTACAGAAATAAAAATTGAAAATGCCATTGTTTTCCACTGAAAGCAGTGCCTGACTGGCAAAGAAGGAGAGAAACTCAGTCTCTGCCTCTCTGCACTTCTAAAACTTCTAAGATTTACACTGTTGGGGAGGAAAGAAAGAAGGTGTTTTAACAACTTCCTTACTGTGCACTTACGAAGTTAAGCAAATAGGACAGACAAAAGTCAGCCAAAGTCAAGTGAACCTCTCCAGAAGTAGTTTTCTCATCTGTTTCCATCACACCTAGTGATGGAAACAAAAGGTCCATGATCCATAAGTCACTGTGTGACCCCTCTGCCAAGGGCCCTACAAGTGGAGGGTGCTCTCTCTTGGGAAGGGGAAAGGAACTTGAGAGTACAAAAGTGCAAGTGCATGGGTTTTCAGAGATAGTGCTTATAACTTGCAGATTTATAACCACTAAGGCAGATTGGTTGCTCCTTCCATTGCTGATAACCTAAAATCCAGGCTGTGGCAGCTTTGCAGTTCCAACCACAACACATGGATGGGAGCCAGGGTTGTAGGAATGTACCTGCTTACACCAAAAGCCCAGGCCGTAGCTTGTTTATTATTTTGCTCACCAACTGGCAGAAAGAACAACTCTTCAAGCCTCTCCTCCAGCTCCTTTTCCCTCCCCTCCCCATTGAAAAAGGCAACCCAGTCCTTCATTTATATGAGAACAAAGCTTGAGACTGAATTACATATGCAGCAGCAAAAATGCAATGATTTCTCATTACTGTTCATAACAACTTCCTTCCCACTGCCAAGTACCACCACTTTGTCACAGGATGCAGCAAAAGCCCTTTCAACTTGGCACAACTCTGTCCACTGACTTCAGCACACTTTGGATCAACCTCAGCACAATGGCTTTTAAGAGACAAGTCCCACATGTTCTTCATGATGTACTTCATCATGTACTTCATGTGTACTATCAATATTAATTCAGTTTTATGTAGATGTTTCAATAGTTACTCATTTCAACTCAACAAAGGAGGTGACAAAGTGTCACCGAGAGGGTAAGGAAAAACTTCTCAGAGAAAAACAGTCGAGTTTTTGCACAAATGTTTGCTTTTTACAAAAACTGAAGATTAAAACAAAACAACAAACAAACAAACAAACAAAAAAACCCACAAAAAACCAAACAAAAAACACAAAAAACAAAAAACAAACAAACAAACAAACCCCACCCAACAAGATGGCTGACTGTTAAGCTTTCTACACAGACCTAATATTTCTCATCAAGATAATTTATTAATTTACCTTAATATGCACAGCAGGTCAGCTATACACCCTCTACGCCCCTGCTGCCTGGTTTTGTAGTGACAGCCGTTTCGTTTCCTAGCCCTGTAAATAGAGGTTGTATGATTGTTCCTCCCACCTCAGGAACATCTCTCTGAAACTAGAGTTCAGTCTGACAGACAATACTGCTCTCTTCTTTCTAACAGTAAATCTAAAACTAGATGGTAAACTGTGTTCAGGGATGGATTAAGTGGGTTTTATGGTTTGTCATTAACCTGGTTAATTATCAGGCAGTGAAAATAACCTAAAAAAATCTGATCCAATCAGAACTCTAAAAAAAAAAAAAACAAGCGGGGAGAAATGCGTTCTTATAGCTTTCAGTTTATTAAGTGCTGATTCACGTGATTTAGTTCTTCTCCCTGTTTTCCCATGACTGGAGACAGAGATCCAAAATAACTTGGTAGTAAATTCATAGAATCATAGAATCCTAGGGGTTGGAAGGGACCTCAAAAGATCATCTAGTCCAACCCCCCCTGCCAGAGCAGGGCCACCTAGAGCACATCGCACAGGAACGTGTCCAGGCGGGTTTTGAATGTCTCCAGTGAAGGAGACTCCACAACCCCCCTGGGCAGCCTGTTCCAGGGCTCTGTCACCCTTACAGTAAAAAATTTTTTTCGAATATTCAACTTGAACCTCCTATGCTCCAATTTACACCCATTACCCCTTGTCCTATCGCTGGTCACCACTGAGAAAAGCCTAACTCCATCTCCCTGACACTCACCCCTTACATATTTGAAAACATTGATGAGGTCACCCCTCAGTCTCCTTTTCTAAATTCTAGAAAGCAAGTGAGTCAGCAAATATCCTTACACAAAATCTCAGCTCAAATACTTAACATTGGAACATGAGAACAGACTTTTCATCAATACCTTAATTCTTGAGGGGCCAGCAAAGTGTAATGCAGCTTTCTGGAGATGTGTCTAATCACACAGCAACGGAGAAACAAAACAATTTCTACTAATAAACTCTCAAAGACACATTATGCATCAGTTATTAAAATCTCAAACACCTCATACATGTTTTCACCTCTTGATTAAGCCTTACATTACACACACACACACAAAAAAACCCAAACCAACAAACAACACAGCCACACAAATCAATAAAATCAACATCTATGAATGCACAGAGCAGAAGTATTGCCTGAGTTTATTGTGCCTGTATTCCTGCAGGTTTGTTTGCAAAAGGGCTTAATACAGATGTGGACACTGCTAAGAACAAAAAAGCTGATGGGGCACTTGATATTGCCAGAGTCTGAACACAAACCTCAGCTAGCTCCTTGTATCAACATTCCCATGCCATACCATCTGCCTTTTCCACTCCACAATCTGTTCTCCAAAACTCTGAAGTGATGACAAAAATAGTGAGAGCTGTACTATTGAATTCATGTACCTCTCATTTCCAACCATGCAGATTTTACCCTTAAGCCCACTCAATTTTCAAAAGATGAAGTGTAAAATATGACTGGCTTCAAATGCAAGGTAACTTTACAGGCATTTCAAACACAAAAAAAAGAAGTAGACCATAACAATGCTACCACTAAGCTCTTCAGTGAGAGTAATATAAAGTACTTAAAACCATTTAGTTAACATCTTTCACAGCTGTTCAGTTGTTCGCTGGGGCTCTCATCCAACTACTACTACAACTACCAATAGAAAGGGTATGATGAGACCCCCCACACATTGGTTGCCATTTTAAAAGCAAGGTTTTTTAAAAGACAGGAATACACATTTGCTGATTATGGATAGCCATCAAATCACATTTCAGTGATCCTCAATAAAACCGGTAAGATTTGGACAAATAAAAGACTCCTATCTACTCTCTGGGCTACTTTTACCCCATGACCAGCAGACAAAAAAGGCAGGGACACAGGACAGCAGTTATGCTCTGCTTGCCTTCATTTCTTTTGACTCAACTAGATCTTGTATGTTCCATGTTGAGACTTATAGTTGAAAAGCCTGATTTTTTTCTTGTTATTTGACTGCAGGAGATGGGGAGAGAGGGGTGGAAATGGTGTTTTTGACTGTACCATTCCTCTATTCCAGTCCTTTGGCTAAAATTTAATCAGATTCACTTAGTAAATAGAATATTGGAAACAGATCAGTGCATCGTTACCAGCTGAGCATTTTTCCATCCTAACTTACAAATGATGCCAGACAACACTAGACTGGTTTGAGTGGGATTCGTTTGGCTAAACGTAGACATCTGGAATACAGATGTCTGCCTCCAACAAGTTGCCCTTGGCTTTCTTGTAAGCCAGTGGAGACCTACTCAATGGAGACTGACTTGTCTCACCCTGAAACACAAATGCAGAGTGGGCCAAGTGAATTGCACCCTAAGAATGCTTATTTCTTACCACTAATTGTAAGGGCAACCAAAGGTGAACAGCTGCAGACATGGAAAGTTTGACGAGTATCCCCCAGTCATGCATGTCAGCCTCATTTAAGCCAGCACTGCTGTCACTTTTTCTCTCAGATGACCAGTGCTGGCATCCTGTTCCAGACAAGCTACTAAAAAATGTCTTAAGTCATGCTTCCTTCCCTGCCCTAGAATCATTTATTTCTTCCAGGGGGCCTTAAGTGCTATGAGGTAACAAGCTTTAATGACTGAGCTGGAATTAAATCCTCTCAGTATCACAGCTTAGTCCCATTGCACTATTTGGGAAAGAGCTTATATTAAAAAAAAAAACAAACACAAACAAAACCAAGAGTTTCTTTTATGAAAAAAAAACAAAAAAAAAGAAAAAAGCTCTGTTTTCAGCTGCAACAAAAACCTGAAGATTGTCAACTGAACAGAAGAGATCCATTTGCAAATGCAACATTAAAAAAATATATATACCAATGCTTTAAGTCACAAATCAAAACATACAAAAGGTAATAAGGTTTCAATCAGCTGTAGGTACAGAATAAATTGATAAAAACCTCATCCACATGTATTAGCTGGCTACAAAAGGTTGTGTTGCCTTCAGCTGCCCACTCACTGAAGGGCAGGGCTACCTCCCAATGCCATGCTCGCCTCCTTCTCACCACTGCTCCCATAGGAAAGGGCCTGATAAATTGTTTTTGAATGTGGTGGTAAACACTTCTAGCTGATAGAAATCATGGATATTTATCCCTTTACTCTTGGCAATTGTATTCATAAAATTCAGAGTTGAAAGAGAGCTAAGTACAGAATGTAACACACTGTATGCAAGAGCTTCAGCTGTCTCTCATTCCCCTCAGTCACTTCTCCTTCCTTGGATTACCCAGAAGAGATCCTCAAGCAAAGAGGGTATGAGCAGTCCTGTCAGACTATCACATCCAAATGGTAAAGGACTATTCTAAACACACTTTTGTTCATGACCAGCACTGTAAAAGTTCATGTCTTGTTCCTGTAAATGCAATTAACATAAAACCCAGCATCACTCCCTCTTCATTTCATATGAACAGGACTGATCCCAAGTAAGAGAAAAAGGGAACAGCAGAATGCTCAGTTAAGCAAATCATCGGTGTGTGTTCCAGCTCATTGACCAGTATAGAAGGAAGGATAAGTTGAAAATGCATACTGAAAGTTGTAAATATTAACACAAAATTAGTACATTAGCAGTAACAATAGTAAAAATGAATATTTGTTTGCATAGACATTGTATGACCCAAAGGCCTTTCTAAGGGAATGAAATAAACTTGAATATTTTTAGTTAGTAGCAGCCATCTGTCTAGTGGAGCAAACTTGCAGGACAAGACTTCCACCATCTTTGTTTCTGTATACCTAAGACAGCAATTTGAAGCTCACAGCTTGATCAAGTCCTGTCTTTCATACCCAGATTCAGTAGTACATATCCACAAAAACAACTTTTTGCAACAGCTCAAAAAAACAGCTTCTGAGGGTGGGGTACAGATCAAAGGGGGAGACTGATCAAACAAAATTTGGAATTGCAAGTGGTATACAAATGAGCAAAACCTCATCATACCTCTCCTTAACTGTTACCACCAAATAAATGGCCATTAAGGAAATTATCACACTCATCTGAAACACTGCAACCTGTAGTCACAGATGCACAGTCCTGTGAGCAGTCTGCTGGCAAGAAGGTTTTAAAAGAGCAGTGCCAAAGCCTGGAGTCAGCAGTAGGTCCAGCAGAGACCAATGAGCTCCTAGGTGGAGTGTAAGTTTGGCAGCACTCTTCTTGGCAATCTAGACTAACCTACATGCCATGCTCCCCAGGGATCATAAATCAAGCTCTTTTTGGATAATGCTGAGCTGTTGGCAAAGGAGAACTGCTACACAACACTTGTCCTGTGACCTATACCTACCATCCAGCCTGGCACTGGAAGGATGCATTCAGTAGAAGGAGAAGCAACAGCAGGAAATCCAACACGCTAAGCAACATCGTTTTGATGCGGAGAAGATTGCCAGGTATCAATCTATTCTAATTTTGTAACAAGTCCATGGCAAAATACATCACAAAGCATAAGCATTTATCTGGCTGACTAGATTTGGCCCTACTTCACATGTAACACAGATCTCTAAGAAGTTCTTCAAACCTACACAAAGAGAATTTGGGTAGGAAAAAAATGAAAGCTAAAGAGGAAGATGAAAAAACAACAACAATTAGAAATACATCACCATATCATAAATTCATTTAAGTAGTCCTTATATATTGACATTAGAAGTATGAGATATATATATATGTAAATACACAAATCACTGATGCTCTTAATTTCTTCTTCATACCTACTAACTACATTTACCATACCTCATACCATACTTATTGCACCAGCAATACACTGCACACTTCAGATGGCAAAGACTATGGTTATATTAAAAATAACACGTATACAAAACTTTACATAAGAATTTTCCATCTTTGAATTTATTTTATTTTTCTTATTAAGATACTTCTTTTTTTATTTTATTTTCTTTATGCTTCTGACTGGAACTAGAAGCATGAGAACACACATCTTCCCAAAAATGCCCCTACAAGGCATCTACAGAACTGGGAGGTGTAAGAAAGGAAAATCTTCTCTCCTATGACCCCCAGCCTAAACTTTGCTTTCTTGAAAAGTTTCACTTATGTACTCCTTTGGGTCGTTTTGTGGATGTCTCTTTTAAGACAACTACCCCTCAAACATCCAAACCTTTACAAGTTCCTCATGCATCACAGTGACTGTCTCCATGGCTGTTTATAGCCATGAAACTGCTGCTGTTTATACAAGGGTCTGTAGCAAAGGCTGTCCCTGATCCCAAGTTTGCAATCCCAAATCCTGTACTAATGTACTCAGTCACTAAAAAGGCAGATAGGTCTTATGAGATACCATCATGAAAGGCAGATGTCTTGCTGTGCTGTGTTTTTGTGGGATTAATTCAATGAGGAATCATAGTGATTTCTGTGCCTCTGGGAGCAATGGCTCCCAAATGGTACTGGTACAGAAAAGTAATAGCAATAGATCTACATAACTTTATTAAGCAGCTTTTTACCTTTCTTGCCTTTGCAACATTTATAAGGCTGACAGAAGAACCACTGCATTAGAGAATTAGAGACAGACATAAGGTAAATGCTTACAAGAGTTGAAAGATTAATAGTAATAATATGTAAGTATTAAGTGTTGAGCTGGCTGCCCACCATGCAGCTCTCAAGAACAACTCAGGAGTATTTCTTTCAAGACAGTGTTAACACCAAAAGTAAGATAAATACAGATTATGCAGTATGAGAGAGATTTAAGATAGCTGCCTTCCTGGGTAGGAGTGGGAAGGCCCTGTAAACACAGTCTGGTTATTCCCTGAAGAAAGCAACCTGATGTTGAACCCACCAGCCCTCAGAGAACACAGGACATTAGATCATTTTGTTACAGAAGGGGAGAGAGAGAACCAGTGTCAGAAAAAAACAGCAGAAACAATGCAGGGCAAAAATAAGGCTGTTCCCAAAATAGTAAGAAAAGAAAAATGAACCATCGCAAATATTTAAGTCACTTATAAAAAAAGTTTAAAAATAAATTTTGGCGTTCGTCCAAGTTCTTGGAACGGACAAATAAAAAAAATGGTGCTTTGAGTAATATTTTTGCTTGCAATGGCTATGGTGTAACCACACAGTATCTCTGTTTTGAGGATGCATTTTGCCACGATTGACTAAATATGTATTAGTCAAGCAGAGATCCAGGCAGCACAACCTGCCCCAGGGCATTTAGCAGGAATGGAAATACCACAAGTGGAAGCATCATCCCAACTGGTTTAAACATTCACTCATTCCCCCATGCTAGAAATTCTTAGTGAGTTCAATAAAGGCTTTGAAAATGCTGTCTCATGCAGGTAGGGTCTGCTCTGACCTCCAGGTGCAATTGTTACCCCTTAAGGAAACCTGGGATAGTTTTTGCCATTGACTTACCCTGTGAGGGTTGCAGTGTTTGTGTTGCCTCAGCACAGACTACAGACTGAGCTCCCAAACCTGGCTGCACTCCAGGGCTCAGCCTCTCAAGCCAGCTCATGATTTTTGAGAGCAGACAGGGGCAGCCTTCATGGAAAGAGTCCCGTGGGTAACATGAGAAAATGGAAACCACCTCTTCCATCCCCCTTCCTGCAGCCTTCCTGGGCAAGCTGCTTCTGAGGTGGGGGGTTCATGCACCACAGATGGGAACGGGACTTAATCACACGGGTAGTACTATTCGTACAAAAATTGTTTGTTACCATATGAATTTGTCAGGTTTTATACTTTACCAGGACACGAAGCAATGGTTTGCCCTGGTGGCACATAACCAAGAGAGTGATTCGGCAACACTCAGTGATCTGATCTGATCAGCAATTTAAAAGGAGCAGTTTATTATTACAGTTGCATGAACCACCTGCTTTCTCTGAATAAAGAGAATAATTATCAGAAAACAGTAACAGAAACATCTCTGCTTTATAATTTTTCACTCTGGTCTCGAGGACTTTGTATCTGACAAACAGGGCAGAGCTTGAAAAGCAAAAAATGAAGTTTACAGGTTGAGCAGCTCCAACACTGTTGCTGCTTCTGCACTTCCAGGAACACCTGGCACATGTGGGTTTTTTCTGAAGTATTTAGACTGAAAACCTTAACACTTCCTAGAACATTCAAGGTATCTTATAGACAACCTCAGCTATCCAGACAGCTCTCAAAGCCACTGCTTGTTCCCAGTTCCCCTGGTGAAAGGGGGAGATGCAAGAAGCTAAAAACTTCACATATATTTCAAAATCTTATTTTTTTTTACTCTTTTGAACATGATGAAGTTTCTGGCTTTTCATCCTTTCTAGGTCCCAGAGCAAATGCACACAAGCCAAATTTGCATGTACAGTGATAGAGCTCTTCTCTTAGAAGGAAGGGATTTTAAAGCTTTTCTCAAACTGTTGCCCCTATGCATCTGGACTTCAACAAAACCACTTTTTCACAGTTAACAGTACATTTAATTTGGTGCTTTCTATATCCCAGCAAGTAGAAAAAAAGTTAAAATTCATTTATACCTTATTTCACATAGGATATACCCTGTTACGTTCTTTAACAGTTGCTTCTGGTTTTACACTCAAAGTTACATTTATTCAATTCTCTTATAGTCAGTCTTGCCAAATGAGAAGCTGTGTCTGCTAATAGGATGAAAATTACTAAGTCATGACAAGTTTAACCAGTTGTATTTTTAACTTATTTTGTCATCTGAGGAAGTCTTGAATGATGCAGCGTGTGTGCCAAGAGAAGGAAGCAGTAAATTTACTTTACTCTTACATTAGATTCCCTTAGATGTACAACTAACTCCTCACATTTCACAATTCAGACTAGAATTTAAAACCAGGGTCTTCTCCCAGGAAAAGAAAAGAAAACAAAAAAAACCCAACACCAAAAAAACACCCACAAAAACAAAAAACCCACACAAATATAAACTATTGCAGGATGTTCTTCCTTTTCATTACTATTTGTTATTACAGTCAGACTAACACCCATTCTTAGCCTTATGGTACTAGACACATTCACATATCACTGAGTGAAATATATGCTGTGCCTTAAAACCTACTCAGAAATAGAGATTATAAAATAGATGGGAGAACAAGATGGCAATAAAACAGTTACAGTTGATACTGCATAAAAAAACCACGTAAAAATATTCATTAATAAGTATTTTTCAGGTTTTCACAAAGAAGTTTCTTTTAAATTAAGTACTTATTTGTGAAAATATAAGTGCTCAGTTTACATGTGAGAAATCATGAATGCCAATAGGTGCAACCTAGGCAGAAAAAGTAGTCAATAACTTGACAAAGGCAGATTAGAAGATCCTCAGGTGAATTTTTCTGTGAAGCAGTGAACATGCTACATTATGTTCTTGATGGAATTTGCTCAGAGAAAACTCTTTGGTACAGTAACACTGTGTTTACACATAAAAATCACTTAATTATGTTCTATGCAGCTGTTAAAATATTCCCTTCTGAAAATTTGTTCTTTTGAACCTACATAATTCATGCACAGCAACACAAATTTTTAAGATGAGATGAAAACAAATGGCACTTAACACTGAGTCAGACAGAGGCCACAAATGGAAGAAACAAATCCTCAAAATCAGATTGCACATATTCCTAATTGCACATATTTCACTACTTCGTTGCTTTGTGGATAGCTCTCAAAAATATGCTTATATTAAAGAGGATCCCTTTTTTGAAGCAAAATGACCACTGACAGTAAGCACAGTGGTCACAAACATTTGATAAGAGGAAAGCCCACTGCAAAATGACAACACACCTAAGTGGAGAAGCACAAGCTAATTTGTCTAATACATCTAACCAGTAAAGAAATCACGTGTGAGTCAGAAAACAAGCTTAAGCACATGCCATTCAAACAAAGAAACTGGAAAAATAGAAAAAATTTTCATCTCCCAGATAACTACTTTTTTCAAATCTCTGGAGGAACACAGCAATCATAAGAAATCATAAAGGTTCCAGGTACGGAACACCAAACATTCCCTAAAGCAACTGGGACTGCAGGAGAGGTCAGAGCTCTACAAGGGGACTCAGTCATTAAAATTATGCAACAAACCAGAAGCCTGTAACAAGGGATGTAACTACCTAACTGCACATGGAAATGCTGGTGGGCACGTGGGGTAAGGGTAATGACACAGGTTTATGCACCTTTCCTCAACTGCTTCTGGACCTCAGGAGTTCAAAATAATTCAGTTCCACAACTTCAGCTATATTGTGGGGAGGAAAGGGAGAAAAGGCATTTTCTGCCAAAAAAAAAGCTCCATTTCTGCAACTTACTGCTCACACATTTCTTCAAACATACCATCAGGCACTTTCAGTATGAATTAATGCACTAGATTAGCACTATGTGTTGCTATCCAAACCAAATCAAACCAAACACAGCATCTCTAAGTGTCTCCCAGAAAATCCAAGTCTGTTCCACCTATGAGGAGGTTACAGGTTTGGAACACACTCAGGAGCCACAGCCAGCAACATTAATTGTTTTCTTTTTAGCCTGGAGAGGAGTTTTTTGTTGGATGTTGCCTCCAATGTTTCCTAGTGAGGAGCCTTGCTCATTCCTTCCTAAAGGTAACAAAATGAAAGGGTGATAATTTTAGGTATTCCTCCTTTTGGACAGGATATGCCAAACGTGTGTACATGTGTGTCTGAGATTACCACACAGACAGGTTTTCCTCCATGTGTTATAAGCAGGAAAACCACGAAGACAAACAAGATGTTCCCTATTTTAATTTTCTGCAGTAAGACTTTAGCATTAAGCATATTCCTCTCAAGTGTACATTTGTCCCAAAGAAATACTGCCAAAACCTTTATGGCAAAACTTGCCATCATGTGTTTGGTTTCTATTACTCTACAAAAAAACCAAAACAAACTTAGAAAGTTTCTAAAACAGTAGTGTTGTTTTCTTTGTTGCTTCTTCCCACCTGAGAAAACAAGCTCTTGGTTAACCAGGAGTGCCAGAGAATGCAAAAATATTCCTATCCATCATTACCTGCCTTTTGAAATTTATTTTTCCTAGCACAAAGCGCAGCATCTCTTATCTCTGTTTGACCATTCACACTTCCTAAACGTGCTGTACATTTGGATAAACAATGACTCCTCTCAGACAAAAGCTCCATGGATGGCCTCTCCAAACAGTGGGCTCTGGTATCCTCCTTCCTAAAAGAACCATACTCTGACCAGACCTAAATCTGCCCCTCCTGTGTCTCCAAAGGTTTTAATATGTAAATGAAATTTCTTTTTGAGGAACAGTACGAGACAAAAATGCCTCCATGGGCTGACAGTAAAGCAAGGCACATGCCTGCTACTGAGCGTTAAAGAGCAGCAATCAAGTGTCATGATTCATTAAGACTTTACATGCACTAGGAGCAATTCTCAACGCCATAAAACTTAGGAAATGTGGGTTTGAGAGGCTACTTGAAAAAATAATAATAATGGTATTTCTTTCCCATTATAGAATGCATCAAAGGGACGGATTTATGAAAGGGTTCCAGATCAAAGATTTGCATCCCTTTTGGGTTTAGCAGGGAATAAGGCAGTTTAAAAAAAGCAATTAAAAAGATATGCAAGGCAAGCAAATCACTATTTCAGCAGCCGCTGTCCTGTAGGTCTACTGACTGAGACTTATTCAAGGTTATATTTATTTCTTTTGGGGAGCTTAAAATCTCTCTCCTTAGATTCACGACTGTGATTAACCAGGCACTTTATCTGATAGCAGCTCAACCAGAGAACTAGGTTTCTGTCTGGGTCATAAACACTGTACTTGAACATTTTAATACATGCTGTCAAAAGCTGAAAAACAACAGCACACTAAAGTAAAAATCTTGCCTAAAACTTGAAACAGAATCTATGGTTGGTTTGTTGTGGGGGGTTTTTTAATGTTTTGTTCTTTTTGTGATGCACAAGCTTCCAATAAGAGAAAAGGGACTCGGAGACACTCTGCAGCCTGAAAGGAGTTTAAATTTGCCACCCAATAATTCCATCTATTACCACAAGGGGAATGAGAGTTCTTTTGAAACCTGAGAATATGGGCTGGGAAGGGAATCGGAGCAAAACCTGACTTCCTGTCACAGCTGAAAACCTCCCCCTGGCCTCAGGACACAAAGGCCATCTGGGCTATGCTGCCCAATAGCATAAAGGAAGAAAATACATTTGGCAGCTTCATATTTGCCACATTATGCAGAACAGTTTTGAATATAAGCTCACCCTTGAAAGACAACCTTTCTTGCTCCTAGTAAACCTTGCCAAAAGCCTTTGAAAAAGCCAAGGACAATTCCATGGTCATTAATGTTATTTAAATCTTGACACAGTTAATGGTCAGCTCAAAGATAATCTCCCCACCAATTCCTAATATTCTGGTATGCCTAGACCCCTGTACTCGAGACAATTAAAAGGAACCCAGAGTCATATAGCTAGCAACTGTTCCTCCTTTGCCCACATGAGCTAATCTGGACAAAAATGCAGTTTCTCTTCTCCCAGGCTTACTTTTCAAGGTGAGACATCAGTTTTACAAAGCACCAGCTAGAGTGTATCCAAAAGAAGAGAGCTGATCACTTTACAACAGAGTAAGGCAACAAAAACCACTTTATTTATTTTTCTAAGATTGTATTAATTTTGCCCTGCTGGAGGGGAGGCAGGCTGTGCTAACAGATGATAAGCACACTTCGCACAGTTTGGAAAACAGAACTGTTCCAGAAAGCATGCTTCTGTAAATAAACCTCTGTGCTTTCTGAGCACCCAACCTATCCCACAGCCCTTTAAGGCTGAGCACATGCTATGACTGCATCTGGTCAGCCTGACAGATCCTCCAGTTGGCTCAGCAAAAAGAAAACTATGTAAACCAACAAAACGCAACAAACCCTGCTCTTGGTCTTACCAACTCTGCTCTTGGTCTTAGCACTGAATCTCACTGCAGTCACCATCCCTGGCAAAACTACACAGCAGCTTTCATCCTTTTTTTGCAGCAACAAAAAACTTCCTGCTGCAGCCTGCAGCAGGTCGGTGCTCTCTTTGTCTGACCAGTGGCCCAAATCCTGTGAAATTCTGTGTAACTGTGACTAAGTTTTCATAGCTGTTGCTGCTGTGAAAGCAGCTTCTGGTTCAAGGGTTATCCCCTGACTTGCTCTGGTTTCTCTGCTCTCCCAAGGAGAGGTGAGCAGGACTAGACAGTTCACTACCAAGAGGAGCTGTATTTGCCAAGGAACCAGTTTTCACCTCTTCCTCCTCAAAATAGTGGTTATTATTTATGTCCAATACACAACCCATCACTTGCAGCACCAGCATCCCAGGAAAGGTCTTGACCTAATCTGAGTGCTTCAGCAGCAAGCTCTGCCAATACACACCCTCTCAAAATGGCTCTGTGTTGACAGCATGGGACAAACAAGCTCCATTCAAAAAAAATCCCAAAACTTGAAAATATGCTCTTGAGTCTCTGGCTGTCTCTCTGAATCCTGTAACACCACTAGCCAAACCTCAGCCTAGAGACGGTAATTCACAGGCAGAGAGCTTTCTGAAGAAAGTTCATCTTGCAAAATGACACTATGTCTACATCACATGTGATGGTGTGACCAAATGATTTGCTATCCAGACTCTGGAAAAAAAAAAACCACAGATTACTGAAGATTAAGAATAAAAGACTTTAAAACACACATCCTTCTCAGATGAAACCAAACAGCTACAGAGGGAGAAACAATCACAAACATAGACCGTGACTAAATTGAAGAGCACTAGAGATGAAGTTGTGTGAGATCAGCAGCCCAGTTTATCTTTAGAGAGCCAAGGTAACAGTGATGCATGTCAAAGGCCAGAAACACAGGTATAAAAAGGAAAAAATTAGCAATAGAATTCAGCAGCAAACAAAACATAGTTGTACACTTTCTGCTGAAAAAGTGGTATTTTATTGCAAACCTGCCTGTAAAAGCATAGCATGAGCTCCTCACCTACCAGCCATTATGAAAAGCCTTTGGTATAACTACTCTGTTACTTCTCATACCCATCCTCCCTGTGAGCTACAACCAAGTCCAATAGGAATCCAATGAGGAAGGTGAGACTGCTTAAAACAACCAGACAGCCACCCAGATAAAGGTCTCTGGAAAACATAAATGCTGTATCTGATTTAATCATGTGCCAGGACCACTGATGGTGTTTTAAGCTATTGCAGTGTTCACTCTGCACACAGACAGCAGTGAATGATGGCGACAGGCAGCCCATCTGGATGGTCCATGGTGGGGTAAGAAACCAGATGGTGTTTCTTTAATAAATGCAGAAATTGTACAAGGGGCGTTTACCACCATCGCCATTACACCCTTGTGATAAATCAAGGAAGACAAGATTTGAGTCTATAAATCCAGGGGCACAATGTTCTTTCCTGTCTCCATCAAATTCCCTTGTCCTATCCACAGGCAAATTTATTCTAAACATTAGGGGAGCCCACAGAGGCAATAAACAACCAGAGCAGTTACTGGAAACAGGAAACAATGTTTTCTCAGACCTGATCACAGCACGTCTTAAACACACAGTTCAAGTCTTCTGAGCATCATCAAACAAATGCAATTCCCGAGAGAAAATTTTACATTTCAGCTGCAAGCCCAGATATTGAAGTTATGGAGACATTCATGAAGGCTCCAAACCCATTTATTTTCTTAGTCTTTTCTGGTTTTACCCAGTTCTGCATCTCTCTTCCTTCTCCTATTTTTACCATGTTCCATCTTCTCATGTTTATATTCATCATTCCTTCTCCCATAAAGCAAACCCATTTTTTGCTTGTTTGTTTTTTAAAAGAAAAATTAACCAGATTTAGACTTCTGTTTAATTTTCCTGCATCAAAATTGACGGAAGGTTACCACATAATGTATTTATGTCCTGTTACTAGTTTCACCACCGCTGAAGGAAACTACCAGCCCCACCGTGCCCAGGTGGCCGGAAAAGGAACCGTCCGGCAGTAGAGCACCTCCCAGGAGACAGCAAGGGATCAGCTATGCACCAAAGTAAAAAAAAAAGCAATGTTCCTCCATTTCTCAGTTAGCACCCACTTCCACCTGCTGTCCATTTTCTAATGAATATATTGTCTATGTATACTAAAGAACTAAAGTTTCTTAACGAGAACTCACCAAATAGGATCCAATGGACAGGGGGGGGAAAGAAATAAAAGCTCAGAAAATTGCATCTCTCCTCTACTTCCCATACCAACTACAAAACTACACAAAGTGTTTTCAAAACCCTAAGTATTTCTGTTTCATTCTCAGTTCTCAGCCAGAAAAATGTATTCTCTCACCAATTACCATAACTCTAGCAATTAGAAATTTAATTCAGTAGCCTGCCTTGCACAAGATCAAGTTGTGAGCTACGTGTCCCACAAACCTTCTAAGATCCCTTTATCTCAGTCTCCCATTTATGAGGAAAGACAGACCTTAGCACTCAAATTCATTAGCAGCAGTAAGAACAGGAGCTCCTGTGCAGCGAAGGGACCACAAATAGGAAAGAAGTCAAGCTCAAGAGGTTGAGACTTATCAATTACAAAACAACTTAATGATTATCCCTGTCAGTTTCTTTGCAGCCTCCAACTTTTTCTGTACGCAGTTTTACTGGTGTCTCTTGAGATCAAATCCTTCAAAAAAATTGCAGCAAGCTTGTGTAGGTCTAGTTTTACAACTTTTCTCAGTCCTTCTGTTTTCTGCCTCCAACATGCTGGAATATGTTGGTGTGACAATGTCATCCAGCAAGGATTGGATCCACAGGCTTTAATTTAGTTAATGTAACCTATGGAGCTCTGCTGCAGGCCATTTGGACTTGTTTACCTAGTAGAGTCTGTGAAGCCAGAAGACGAAATCCAAACAACTTCTCTACTCTTGATCAGAGGCAACTGAGAACTCACAACCTCATGTTACCAAATAGATCTATTTGTCACCTGGGATTCAATTGAACAATAATAAAGTCAACAGATTAGCAACCTGATTTGCCATGGAGGTGAATTCAGCAGGCATGCAGTAAAATACAAGGAAAGGGGAAAGCCCAAGTGAAATACTTGTCTTTTATCACCCATGCCATCACAAAACTGTGCAATCAAGAAGATTTCCGGTAGGAGTTTGGGGAGTTCTTCTGTTTTTCAGGGGTTTTGTTTTTGTTTAACTAGCTGTTACTCAAGGATAGCAGTGAAAGATCGTGACCCTGTTTCCCCTTCTCCACAGTCTGCAGAGCTCTCTTTGATGTTTCTAATGCCATGTAGCCTTGTGGATCACATCACCTTTCCCATGAAAGCACAGGGATTATCTTTCTCCACTACTTCACATTCTCTGTTACACGACCAAATGACACTTCCTGCTATTCTTCCAACTGTGGAAGAATACTAGCTCCTTATATCATACACAAAGCCAGTAACTTGTTTGTTAACCAGCTGCTTTGCTTTAAGTTGTTGGTATTTTTAAATGTGTTTAAATGTGTCTCTTGCCTATGCCAAATTTCCCAGGAATTCTCCAGAAAAATAGTTCTTACCTTTGCATTCCCACATCAACTAGACATGTTACAATAAATAAAATAGTTTCCTGGGCATACCTTGGCCTTTAACAAAATCTATGCAGTATCCAAAAACTACAACAGAACTAACATGAAAGAAACTGCTATTGGGTTAGATAGAAAGGAACATGCTCCTTTTCATCTGAACACAATATATTAAAGCCTAACCAGATGTGACCATTTGAGGAAGAACAGAATCAGTAAACTCACAGCCACGTTTTCTAAGTAATGGAAATCTCTTATGTCTGCATTTTACTTAACAAGGTTCTTCACAACTGAAAGTAAAGATGGTTCCAGAGACACAAAAAAAACCCAAAACACAGAAGACATCTCATCTCTTCCCAGAGATTCACACAACTTAACAGGACATCATTTCCTCCTTGGTGGTCCTTTATTTTAATTTCTCTCAACAGTCACACACAAAATGTCAATGAAATCAAAGGATAAATTTTACCTCATGTTCTTACAGTTTTTAGGTACAAAGAAGCTTCCTTGAAAAGTTTATACATTTAGACACGTCTGAACCTGCTAGAATCTCAAAACAGTGCCAAATGGTAACTACTGCATTTAGTTTGTACTATAGGAATATCTTCTTATTATGTCCTACAGAAGATAATGAAACTCAGCCACATAACCATACTGCCTCACACTGCCCTCTAGACTGGTAATGCAGATCCATTTCAAATACATTTCATTCATTTCTCAGCTGAGAAGATGAATATTGTGCTTACTTTGCAAACAGAACACTTGGTGACACTTCTTCAACAGCTGCCAAGCAAAGATAACTACAGTCCCAGCAGACCCTGGACTGGGGTCCTGGTTTGTCACAGGAAGAGCAGACCCTCTCTATGTCCTAGAAAGTCTCAAAAGCACTCTCTGTATCCCGAGGACCATGATACATATGAAACTGAATTATCCCACTGTTGTTTTTGAGCTCAGGTGAAATCAAGGTTGCTCTTCAAACTCAAGAGCCAATTGCTTCAGGACAGACTCCATGTTACCCCACACACACACTTCCATGCAGATTGCATCACTAGCTCCTTCTCCAGTCAGACCTTACAAAACTAAACAATAAACCTGCTGCTCCTGCCAAAACAAAACTACACCTCCTTATTTTGAATGCCAGGCTTGCAATAAACCAAGCCAAAAGAAGAAAGAAATTGCCTGCAAACGTGCCTGATCAAAACTGAATAAAATACACATTCCTGGCACCAGGTCTTGAAGCTCACTGATGCTCAGATTAACAAATTATGCCAAGCAACCAGCTCTGAGCTTTCACCCAAAAAACTCCATCCACCTCTCAGGGAAACAAAGAACATTCAAAGCCAAGCAGCATGACCTTAATTGGTTGAGTACTAAAAAAAAAAAAAAAGCCACCAAAGAATTGCAGTGAGGCCAGTTTAAGTAAGAACAGGAATGAACTGACCTTGACATATGCTAGGTAATGCTCACACTTTTCCTGCATGTATGACAGTTGTAACTTCTCTGTGATCTGCCCCACTGTCTCTCCAGAAGTCACAAAGTATACTCTGGGTTGCTGGCTCTTTTCCTTCTTTGCCACATCAGCAGTCAAGTTATAATTCAAACCTGTTTTAAAAAGGAACAAGAAGAAAACAAAGGATGTCAGTGAACAATAGTTATTTTTAGACACCTACCAATGGATCCTGCTGCCCCCAGGACATGAGTGCTTGAAGAAAGGTCAACCCTTGCAGGCCTTCAGTCAATCACTAAGTTTCCTGTAGCTGCACAAAACCAAATCCCACTACTGACGTTCTCCCAGGTTTTATGTCACTACATTCCCCAGCCCATCCTTTCCCATAGGAAATTATGTGTAAAAATACATGCATAGTTAATAAGAAAAAAGATGCTAAAATTACGTTGCTAATAAAAAAAAGCAAAAAACACAAACAACAACAGCAGCCTTAAACTTTGCTTTCCTTCTACAACAGCACAAACCATCCGATCTCAACCAGGATGTGGCATTTCCTGACCAATTACTTTTGTAGATTTGCAGTCGTTTTAGCATTTAGACATTAACTAGAGGTCAATGCCTCGCACTCTGTATCCCCCTCGTAGAAGTTACACATCCTTGATGGCTTACAGAAGATAAACCCAGATGGTAATGAACTGTTTCTCTGTAAATCCTGTTTCCTGCTGTTCTACAGAATAGGTAGCTTAACACAAGCCATTAGTTTATAACTGGATATATCTAAGTCCAAAAGAAAACTTATTTATTACCTGAAGTACTTGTACAGTGATTGAATAATTCAAGATGCCTATACCTTACTTTTTAATAAATAAAACAAGAACAGGAGCAATGAAACTGTAGCTGACACATAAACTTGTTCTGCTACTGTCCACAGACAAGGGAAACACTGGCTGTGAGGTCCTTTCTCTCACCCCAGACCACAGCCTGTATGGATTTCAGCTGTTATCAAGGCAATAATGAGAATATCATGAGATTGGTTCACTATAAATGGCTTAATTAGTTGATAATCTTTGCAAACAGCCAGCACCAGCTCCTGTGCTGATTCGTTACATGTGTAGGATGCTTGCCAAATTATTGCTTTGGCTTTTATTTATGTTTAAGTCCTAAATGATTGATGCCAGATAATATGCTTCCCATAAATGTAAACTTCTTTTTAAGCCAGAATTTTATAAACAATCAATGTAAGTGTAACACATTCTTGGGCTGATGTCTCCCATACCAAATTTCAGCAAGGGGTCTTTGCTGAGTTCTGTTTTTATTTGATTTTGTCATGGTGGGTTTTTTTAATCAATTAAAATCCTAATCTCTCTAGTAACGCTGCTGCCAATGCTATCCCCTCCAATAATTTCTCCACCAAAATTTCACTATTTTGAAGCATTTATTCAATAGTACTATAAAACTTGTTGCAGAAGTGTCTGTGAATATTCATAACTAATCTAATTCAAAATGGGCCTCAGTTTCATTTGCAGTGTGCTGCGTACTTATGAGAAGATCATTCTCAAGTTAAGGCAGAGCAGCCAGAGATACTCTAGACAGTAAGAAAATCCACAGCTGAGGAATCAGCCCAACTACCATCCCAGAGCTCCACCTGAACTTTCTAGCTGGCTTTTGGCAAAATAACTTGCTTACAGGAACAATGTCTTGAAAGTGTTTCAACCTCTGACAAGCTCAACAACAAAAACTCTCACTGAAATGGTGTTTGCTCAGTTTCACTGAAGAGCACCACCTAAACTGAATCAGCTTAGGATCCAGCCTGTTTAAAATCCCAGCAGACTTCTTCTTAACATTTTTTTTTTAAATTTTTAAAGTGTGCACATCCCATATTCATTCCCAGCTGTCTCCCTGCTGTTTTGAAGACCTTACATGCATACACACATGCTGAGATCTGTACCTGCACCCCAAGAATAAAACCTGTCAGCAAACCCAGGCCCTGCATAGGCAGAGGCAAACAACTTCACAGGGAGCTGCAGCCTTCTGCAAAGGAAGAGCACCCAAGGGAGTCAGGGCTGCAGAGCTTGCAGGGGCACCTGGGTGGGGGGGAATCAGAGACTCATTGAAGGAAGCTCAAAGTATTACTGACACTGAACAATTCCTTGCTGTGGGCACAGAGATTCGTCCTAACTTGAGCCCTGTACCAGGCCTCTGAGCAATCTGATCTCAGTTACCATCTCTCTAAAACAGCAGTGGATGTTTTCAATCAAGCAGCACAGTTCTCATCCTCCCAGCTCCCTCCCCTTTATTTTGACAACTTGTTTCTATGTTATAGCCAATGATGTCACATCAGTGGAAAAAACTGAAGTAGCATGAGTAAGGTGTTTTGATGTTGGGGTTTTTTTCACCAGATTCATTGCTTTCAAAAACCAACCAGAGTGGAAAGATAACTGGCCAAACTTAGCAATAGTGATGGTGTAAGTTCTTCCTGCTCATTCCAGTATGAGAAATTAAGAGGCAAGTAAGTTTTCTCTAACAAATTAACTCTTGCAGGTAATGCCTTCAATTATTTGTCCAGCAGCTTTAAGCATGTCTGGTTAGAAATGTTTTTGGAGGTCTGCCCATCCAATTTCACACGATCAAAATAAAACTCTGGCATGGACTTGATGTGCTCAGATGAAGGGCTTGATTTTCCTAGTGACTATTCCTTTTCTATAACTTATGGTAAATGCATAAGGACTTCTATAACAACTCCTTCTGAGAAATTTTTGGTCATACCTGCACAGGACCATCAGCCAGCAGACCAGACAAGTTACTCCAGCCAGTAACAGATACCCCAACTAAAAAGAAGCAGGCTTTTGATAATACATTTTCTTCTTAAGTGGCATATGTGTATTCATGATGCAAGAGCTGAACACTAGTAAGGCTGAAAGCAGGCCTGAAGAAGAGAGGAGTGAGGAGGGACTGAAATTGGGTAGTGGCATCCCATGAGCTAAAACAGGAACCAGAGCTGGCTGTGCTAATGAAGGAATTACACAGCCTGAGCTGCCCAGTGCTTCCTTTGCTGCTCACTCAGATGATACTTAAGCACACAAAAGCAGGTGGCAAAATACTTAACAGGAATTAGCACAACCATAAGTGACTGTTAAACTACTAACTATAGCACTGATCCACAGCTCCTGAGGCATTAATGGGAGAAAGTTAAGAACTTAATAATCAAAAAGTCTTGGAAAAGGAATGTGTTTCTGTCACTTCTCTACCAGTAACTACATGGAAAAAATTATTCATTAACATTGCTTGCAGAGAAAATTCCTAAATAACAAAGTTATTAGAAGTATTTTCCCTAGCAAATGACAGCAGACATAGAACATCCCTGTCTTCTTCCAAAAAGCCTTCTTTTCCCCCTTTTAAGTTTTTTACAAATCCTTTCTCATAATGCTGTCCCTAGCTTCAAGGCAGGAATCCATCCTTACTGCTCAGCACATACACTGAGCTAACAACTCCCTACAGCATCCTTGCTTCTAAGGAATTTAAAGGGTAGCACTGACTCAGGCCTGCACCCAAACAGATTAGAAAAACAAGAAACAGGCAGAAATGAGCACCCAACTTCTGCACCCAACTACAGCAGGATACAAATAAGAAGAGCATCCACTTTCATAAGGTTTTGAATCAGGCATGTTAAATCAGTCCTAGATGTCTGTCACCTCCCTGGATTTGTGCAAAGTGTTAGACACTGTCCTGCACAACATCCTGGTCTCTAAATTGGAAAGATACAGATTTAATAGATGATTTGCATTGACTGGTATTTGCTGACTGGTTGCATTGAAAGAACAGTGGTCAAAGGCTCAATGTCTAACTGCAGAGCAGTGACCAGTGGAGCTCCTCATGGGGCAGTACTGGGACTGGTGCTTTTTAACATCTTTGTTGGAGACATGGACAGTGGAACTGAGTGCGCCCTCAGCAAGTTTGCTTTTGACACCAAGCTGTGTGGTGTGGTCTACACAGTGGAGGGAAAGGAGGCCATCCAGAGGGACCTTGACAAGCTTAAGAGGTGGGCCCATGGCAATCTCATCAAGTTCAGTAAGGCCCAGTGTAAGGTCCTGCACCTGGGTCAGGGCAATCCCAAGCACAAACACAGGTTAGGGGGAGAATGGATTGAGAGCAGCCCTGTGGAAAAGGACCTGGGGGTTGTTCATTGACAAGAAGCTTAACATGAGCTGACAATGAACCTGAAGTGAAGAGTACAGGAGAAAATTTAAAGAAGTTTCTAATGCATCTGCCTACCTCTAGCAAAATACCCAAACCCATTCTTTTTCATAGCCACTAAAATTCACCTTATTCTCATACTAGTACTATTAAAATTGTTGGTATTATTACAGAGGAAAATATCCAGACTGTGGGCACAAGTTTATTTCCATTCTCCTGCAGAAATGAAATGCAGTAACAGTACTTGATATAGAGGGATGTCAGTAGCCTCTCTTTGCTTGTCCTGGTCACCCACAAGTGCATGGTTTAAACTTGAGGCTTGAGAAGCCTGCTCACCCACGCTAGGAAAAACTTTTCTCTCATCCATGCCCTTCCTGCAGATACAGACACCCCAGCCTGAGTGAGATCCTGAGGTGGAAGAGTGAAATTTTAAAATGCCATATTTCACACATTGAAGATGTACCAGAGGCTGTCTGCCAGCAGGCATACGACTCGATGCTTAGCTCTCCAGCAAGCACAGAGGGAGAGTAAAGGATCAGACAATGCCTTGCACACAGTGCAGAGCACTTGCATCAATTGGACATGGCTCTTTTTTCAGACAAAAACATTTAAACAAAAAATTTATACTTCTAAAGACCATAGCCTGCATATGGTATCCACAAAATGGACGGGAATTTTACTGTCATTGGCAGTATCAAGCTGTACAAATAAAGACAGATCCTCTAAGAGCTGTTATGTGACCGGTAGTATTGCAACTACCACTAGAAAAAAAAAATTAAAAATGGAGCTTGGGGAAGGTTTATATGCACAAGTGAGCCAGTGTAAAGACAGCTTGCCTTCACATGCTAGTTAATGATACATCCATACATGGATGTGCACACTGAAGACACACACATTTACCACAGAAGAACTGTGAGCTTCATTTTCTAAACATCACGTAGTAGGTGACCAACTTCATCTGCCCAAAGCAAGATCAGTGCTCAGCTGTCTTGAGCATCCATGCTAAGAAGCCTCAGGGGCGTTCCCAGTTAGCACTTTGTTGTAACTGTCACACTTAACACATCACCCCTGAACATCACAAGTTGAGATGGTCCCAACATTTTATCCATAAAACATTGATATAGCATTTTAACACCTCTGTGTGCCTTTCAGAGTATGAACTGGACAATGATGTACTCACAGGGATACTGTAATCTCTTTCCCCACATTTAACAATTCATGAGAGGAACAGTTGCAATATTTCTATGAACTGTTCCACCCTTTGTTAATTGATGCTCTTCAACCCCAGTGCAATTAAAATGGACTGTTAGATAACAAATGGAAAGCTTATTTGTTATATTTCATCCAAACCATATCCCCAGGGGGTTTTATAGACTCAGACAGTTCTGGATGCAATGTTTTCAAGACAAATCTCTTTGCTTGAAGCATTGTATAGAAGGACAATGGTTGGAATTTTTATAATCATCTACTTAATAGTAAAAAAATTCCTTTCAATGAGATGGATATAACTTGCCAAAGAAGATGCACATGTGCTTTCACCACAATAAATCATCATGAGTACGATTTGTATGACAACACTGAGGAATTCAGCTGGCTCTTACAAGACATGATGAAACAGGAAGATAAGTCTTTTGCAAGCAGGGAGAACAGATACTGAGATTGTAAAAAAAGGCAGCGTACTTCTTAGCCACTGACCCAGAGATAGGAAATTAAATCAAAAGAAATATTTTAAAAAGTAACCCCAGGAAAGTAAGAAAACCTAGATATTAAGTGCTTTTCAGAAATGAATTAACTCCCCTAGAACACCCAGGGGTAAGTATTTTCTTAACTGACAGAGTAGCATGTATTTGTGTCCTGAGATTCATCATTTACAGGGCAGGAAAATGTGCAAACACCGAAACCAAGATGTGCAAACACCTCACACCAATATTAAAATACAGAGGAATCTTAAATTTAGTAACTCCACTTTTCTGAGGTGTTGAGGTGACAAAGTGACACACTGGAGAGAGCAACTTCAATGAGCAGCTTGTAGTTCTTACTCTACATAAATGGCAGAAGAAGTAGCAAGAAGCCTTTCTTCTCCAATTCATTCAAAATACAAATACTGCAGCAGGCTTTACACACTTTAGCTTTTAGCATCAGGCTTTTAGCAGATGCAACTCACCCTTCTTGATTAGTGACTCAGAAAGGCTGGAGCATTAATCAGGAGGAGGCACTGCTTCCCCCAGCTCCTCACCAGTCCCACTGCAGACACACAGCATGCTGTGAGGCTTGGGAATCTTCCCTGAGCAGCACATTCTAAGTCCTCTGTCATTCCTAAAACCATCATGGCTAAACTAGATAAACCCAGACCTCATAGTATTTAGAAATGCTAAACCCAGTATAGTATAGTATAGTATAGTATTTAGAAATGCTGTATCTATCCCATACCACTTCACATAATATTTAAGACTTGTAAACATTGGAATGTAAAAGAGATGGGTAATACTTCGATGCAGCTAAGGTGTCAAGGCTTGCAAAATTACACACTTCAGACAATTCTTGTCATCCAAGATATTCATGTGCTTTACAGAAATTAACTAACCTGGAAGATATTCTTGCCATCAGGCAAGAATATGGCTATTTATAGTAATTTACAGACAGGTAAGCTGATGTAAAGAAAAGGATTTGCTGATATCCAATAGGAATTCAGATTTATAGTGATGTTTCAAGATCTCCTTGTAAACTTTCGAAAACTACTAATCTGAAGGAAATGACACCTGCTTTCTGGTAGCACTGGTAGAGGCTATGGGTACAGAAATGTGTTACCAAGAGGTAAACACAGAACATGATCTTACAAAGCATCAATGGCTTCTGTATTCTCTGTCCTTGTAGTAAGCCCAAGGATGTATTTCCCATCTTTCACTGAGGAAAAAACTGCCCCAGAATTACATCAGCTGCATCAGAAGGTAAAAGAACGCCCAGGAAAGTTCCCAGGGAGCCTCCAACTTCCTGGAATTGGATAGTCCTGCTCACCTCAAAACTACTTATGTCACATAAAAGCTCTGTTACTGACTCCAAAAGGAGCCTTTGGCTCCAGGTCAACTTGCTAGCAGACACCTTACCTATTTCTCCAGGAACACGCTTGCCACTGAAGCGAAAGCACGCTGTGACATTGAGGCAGTTCACCGGCTGCAAGCCATCATGGCACTGAGGAGCTGTGATATTTATGGACACGGGCAGGAAAATGGAGATGTCCATGGTAATGACAGGTCTAGATCTGGAGATCAACAGAGAAATGGAAATGAGTGATCATTCAGAGGAAAAATTCTCAGCCAAAGGAAAATAAAAGTAGATTTGGTAAACTGCACCATTTCAAGCAAACATGAATAAGACAGCACTTTTGAAGATAAATTATCAATTGACCTATCTGACAAGGACTACTAGTGTCTGAATTAACACCACTGCATCATCTTGAAGTTCAATGCTCAGACACAGACTGCAGGCAGGCAGACAAGGAAATCCATAGTAATCATCATAATAATAATCTCCAGCAATAGTTTCATATAGCCTTCCTGATGACTGAAGAGGATAACAATAATAGCACATAGGAAACCAAGGACAACAAGCTTATGCAAGTGAGACTGTTGGCTAAGTGGCCTGGATTGTCAGGAATGGGTAGGAAGACACCTTAGGTTTCCAGAGAATGGTCTACAGTGAAATTTGTGCCCTGAAAGTCAAGGAGGGAGCACTGAGATGGATTCATACATATTTTTTCTGACAGTGCTAAGAGGGACAGGAGACCACATTCATGTTTTCTAGAGGAGGGAATGTTTGGCTTATTCCCTTCCAGAGCGTGGTAAGGATTGAATGTACTTTTCATACTGCTGAATCGTTTCAGGAGTTACCAAGTGCACTGTGAATCAAACCTTTCCACTCTGGCAACTCCAGCACCAGATTATTGCTACTCCTATTCCTGTCTGAAGAAAACCTCATCAAGAATAGTAGAGCAAGCAAAGTGCCATCAGGCCCCAGGGTCAGTCTCCTCTCCCACACAACAGAGAAACCCTGCCAGCTTGGTTGGGAAAAGCAGCCCAGAAATCCATGTTCTCCTGTGCCATCCCCATCTCTTCAGTCCCAGCTGAAGAAGTCCACAACGCTTCACCCCCAAAATTCAGTGTTATTCTCCATGGTTTCAATTCTATACATGTTCAACATGAACATATTCTTCCAAAATTAACTCCAGTAATAATACTAAAACTGTGCAGCAACCAGCAGATTCATTTGTAAGGTAGTCCCAGCAGCTGTGCAAGGCCAGACCATGTAAGCAAACCACTTCAGGACTTCACTCCACAAGACACTTAATTTAGAGGTGGGAGAGAGACAGAGAGAACAGGGGTTGTGGTTACACCCAATTCCCATCAACTGGAACAAGATCCACTTCAGTCTCCAAGACAGCTGCTCAGACTCTTACCACAGCCTGAAATAACAGTGCAAGTTTCCCTTTTGAGATGGAGGATGGGGATACAGAATAACCTTAGAAATACACACAGTAAGAGCCAGGGGAGGGCTAGGGGAGACATGGAGAAAGAAGGAAAAAGACTAAGCTTCCTAGGATCATTTCACACCTTGGAAATAAAAACTTTTTCCAGATACTTAAGGAAACATAACAAAGTAAATACTATAATTGATCTAGAAAAATATCTCTCCTCAATATTTCTCATCACTGTATGATTTTTTCTTAATGTCAGTTCACTTGGATATCCACTGGGGGGAAAAAAAAAGCAATGCATCTGTCAAAGGGCCATACACACACGCGAGCAATACAACAATGACAATCCGCCCCAAGTCACCGCAGCTTCCCCCAAAGCCTTTAATATCACTTGGCAAAACATTTGTTGGTTTTGGCCAAAGGACTTCACAAAGGCTGCTGGAGGGGTGAGGAAAAAAAAAAAAGCAAAGCTGATTTCTTTATCTGAAGCTGAATCTAAAGAGCAAGGGTGACACACTCTAAATTGGCAGTAGCACCAATTAATCAGGCTGCTCATAAAGCTAGTCAGTAGTGCACCAAACTCCTCCAAAACACACAGGCAGTGACTGAACACGGGGACAGAGGTCACCGTGCTGTTGTGATGGATGTTGTTTTAAGCTGCACAGCAAGCTTTTCAGATTGCCTTTTCCTCCCCTGCAAGTAACAACAAAGCGGGAGGAAAATGCAGAGTTTTCTCTCTAGTGGTTTTGAAGATGTGTGGCTGTGAGATCCCATCCAGGGCATGGCATGCATTTTCACAGAAGCAGCAATTGGCTTCCTCTGCATGCATGATGAAGGAGCAGAAAACTCTTCAGGAGATATCACCACCTGCCACATTGATTAAGAGCATTTCATGCCCCCTCTCCTTTTTGTTTAATTGCTTCAAATGGAAACAGAGCCAAGTCTTTGCTGCCTTGAAAAGGAAGCAGGCTGGCATGTCTGTTCTGCAGCTCCAGAATACATCTTGCCAGTCTCTCCACATCCCTCTACCTTCCATGAAGTAATTTCTACTCCCAGCGACATCTAGGTATTGATAGGACTTGTCTGCTTAGTAGTAGTAAGTGTAACAAATGAGCTACTGACAAAATTGAAACTTCCCATTTGCCTTCCCTGGTCTGTGGTTCTTAAGCCTTTTCCTACTCTAACTTTCCACCTCCATAATTTGGTGAACCAAGCTGTCCCACCTCTCTCTATCAGATGAATCAAGCAATTGCACTTAACTCACACACTTGAAACAGCAGCCCAAATCCTGTGTGTATTGCAAATGTCTCTGTATTTCATTTCCCTGAAGACTGATTTCATTCCATGTCCCATTATAACTTGCAAAATTACATCCTGGCATCATACGCAGCTGGCTTTTTGCTCAACTGTGCTCCCTTAAATCATAATTTATTTACTTTATGCAAATGCAAGAACAATAAAAAAGCCTTCTCACAAATTCAGAGCAACCTTTCTAAAAAGGCACCGAGATGCAACACATCTCCTTCCAGCTCTAACCTTTTGTTTTCTTCATAGCCCTGGGAATCCTATGTCTTGTCATACCTCACTACACTGTTTAAATTAGATTGTGAATTCTTTGACACCACCCATATCTAAAGTTCTGCTTAATAAGTAATCCAGCTTGCTTCTTCTGAACACAATAAACTAGGGAGAAAATTGGAGTGGTGGAGGACCCAGATCACATAAGATACAGACAGAAAATAGACACAAGGAAACAGTAGATGACAAAGACGTTCATCTCACCTCAGAAGAACTACGTTGTCTGACAAGAAGGCTCCAACAGTCACATCTGAAATTTTTGTAAGATTGAGACAGTCAGAAGGGAGGCAAAGAATTTAGTTCTTTCAAGTTAGGTAGTAAATTATGTATTATACATTTAAAAAAACCCCTTTTCCTGACTTAAATCAGCCAGCTGGTCCCTTCAAATATAACTGCTCCTTATCAGGAGCTTTGAATAACAGAGTGGAAAGGAAAGAAAATGCTCAGTTTCACTGGCTTCCTGCAATGGCAGAAACCAGCAACTTGGAAATGACCAGCTCTGTTGCTTGCTTGGACTGCTGCTGTGTTTCCCAGTGCTCTCATTGCCAGAGTAGTGGACATACCTGGATAGCCATTGCCATCCATATCAACTCCCCCTGATATGGACTGGCCGAACATCCGCAGCATTGGGTTTATTGTTTGCCCAGACAGCTTCTGCAGTGGAAAATACACAAGTGAAATCAGTCAGTAAAACAGAAAATCCTCTAACAAAACCAAAACAAACCTCAAAAAAAGAAAAACCCTTCAAGCCTGGTTTTCATGGTCACCAGGGCTCTTTTCCATGGGAGTGCCACACATCTGCAGGCTCCCACTTCACCCACCCAGCCCTGAGCAGGAAGGCTGCTGACTGCAGGAAACCCCTCTGCTCTGGGCTAGGAGGAGGCCAGTGTTGACTTGGACTGAAAAACACACCTGCATTACAACCCTCATTCAGAACAAAACAAAGCAAAAAAAAGAACCCACTACAAAATTTAACTGCACCCGAGAGATTTTTTTTTATTATTTTTTTTTATTATTACCTAAACCTAAGTTTTAGTGGCATCTTAGCAAAATTAATGATTAATTGAAACAGAAGATCCTGCACAACTATTCCTTTTCACAGTCTGCCAGCATGCTCAAAGTCAAAATGATTAATTTTCATCCCACTTGGAAATGCTGGTTTCCATCAGCTATTATGCAGTATTTTGTGTCAGTTTGGAAGCTGCATCTCATTTCTGCCTCCCCAGTGCAAAGATTAATCAACTTCTAACATAGGTTCTTTTTTTTTTTTTACATTCCAAACACAAAAACTTTATCTAACAGGTCTGAATTGTAAATGCTTTTGTCTGAAACAAATTAATGTATCAAAACACCGTTTTCTGAGAATGCACTCAGATGTCTCCCAGTTCTCATTATATGGGGCCACCAATGCAAGACCTGAATTCAAACCAATGTCTGACTGCAGAAGTTAGACAGAGGAAACCTATCCCACAAAGTAATTTTCAAGGCTGTTGGTGGTGCTTCACAGCTTGTGAGACGTGACCAGCTTCTCACAGCCCTCCCATAAAAGGACATAATATTGGAAAAAAAGGTCAGTCAGGAAATTCATGGAAAAAAAAGACAAGCTGAGACAAAGAAAGATACCCTGAAGCCCTGACAGCCAGTTTAAAGGAAAACCAGTGCTCTGCTCTGTGTACAGACCTCCTTTTCCTATTTGTGGGCAGATAAGATTAAAAGGACTGGAAGTAACTTCCTCCCCACATTACACTTGCATCACATTTTTGAGGGGTCACAGTTCAAATGGTAAATCCCACCTGCAAACATCCTGGTGGACATCTGCAGAGGACTACAGTCTAGAAAGTGGAGATATAATGCTGCTCTCCTTTTAAGTGCCATCAATGAAACCAGCAGGCCACAAAGCCAATTAAGCTGCTTCTGCTCCCAGCCTTTACTAAAGCTGCTGAAGGGACTTAAGGGAATGACATTGATCAGCATTTTAAATTAAGAAAAGGGGGGGAAGGAAAGCTAGCAAAAGGAAAAGGATGAAAACATATACCTGCACACACCCCCTTCACCTCTCTCAGCTTATTTAAAAAAGGAAATCTAAGACTTTAAAATGTCTCAGGGGTACAGTAATAAGATATAAAAAGTCTTTCACCTCTGGGTTCAAATCCAGGGCAGGCAGGTAAAGAGCTGATTTTGCCTTACAGTTTTTTTGTGTTACGTGTTGCAGGTGAACTGGTGGCATGTCTGGTGAACTGCAGCAGACACTGCCTCTAAGTGGTGCCCCCTGGGCTGCTTCAGGACATGGGGCAACAATAGGAATGGTATAATCAGTCAAAGAACATGGTACCCTGACACCTTCTTCAGCTGGAATTTGTCCCACTGACAAAGTAGAGAGGCATACACCATTTCCGGTGGTGATGCTTCAATGGGAAGGGAGAGATTACAAGCAGGATGTTATGCAACCCACCCTGATGCTCTGGCCTCTTTCAAAAATGATAAAATTTTCCCACAAATGACAAAAATAAATTAAAAAAAAAAAAATTCTGATCCTCTTCACCACGAGCTGGAAAACTCCAGGTTTTTCAGCAACCAGAGAAGTCTCCAAACCAGTGGCTCTCAGCAAGAAACAGGCAGAATCCTCCACATGCCATGCATTAGTGCAATTCAGAAGTATCCATAGAGTCATTGAACTTTCTTTTTTCTAAAGCACAGCACATGGCATATACATAGTAAAAGGAAGAAAGACTAAACTTCTGTGATCTGTTAGAAAAGCCTCCAATATGACCACTGAACTCTTTACTTCTACTTACATTGATTTACTGTGAAGGATCCCACCCAGCAACAAAACAAAACAACCAGAATTTCAAACACATGGAGAGAGGGAGAGCACATTCAGGCTCTCTGAAAAAAGGAATGTGCTGGACAGAGACTAGGGGACACATGTTGGGCAGCATGAGCATAAATTTATCTTCTCTACTGCCCGTCTACAATAGCTAAAAGGCACGGTGTCATCTTTGTACAAGATGCTATAGCTTGTCCTAGCTGAGATTTTACTTCATAATTATGTCCAGGGGAATGACACCCAAGAAAGGCGTTGTGATATATTGTCACATGGCAAGGAGAAGACCAACAAGGTGGCCAAAGAGGCTTATGCAGGGCACAAAAGAAGACTTAGTACCTCCTCCTTCTCACTAAGCCTGCTTCTGCAGTAAGAAAGTGCAACTTCCCAGCTCCCCCTTGGCCTCCTCATAATTTATATGCCTAACTGTGTTCCCCTAAATCAGAATTTATTTATTTACCTCATGCAAATATAAGAACAGCTGGTAACTGTAACAAAAGGTATTGAAAAATATCTCCTGACTAATAATTTTTACCCTACAGTATAGGAAGGGACCAATTATCTTCAAACTAGAACTGAAAGCCAGGACTATGATGAATCCAATAATGGAACCTCTAAGTATGGTTTATTTCTCTAGGCTTTGGGAAAATTACTTCAGAGAGGTATTGTAAATGATTGTGTCACATACCATAGAGTACTGAGGTACAATACCATTAGCATCCCCATGGTAAATATACACTGCTCCTATGTAGTTATCCTCCTTGGGAGCTCCAATGGCAACATCTGTGAAACAGTATAGATCATAAACATTTCAAAATCCACTTCACTAATACAACATTTTCCCAATTTTTGAAGCCAGCTATCCATAGCAAAATAGCCCCCCACAATGAAGATGATCAGCAGTTCATGTGAACCTGGCTAGAAGAAACTTGTTTGATGTAATGAAGAGCTCATGTTAATATAAACAATCATAAATGTATATGAATTTGTACATGCATGTGGCTATATTGTGCCTAATTAGAAACATGTGCTTGTTATGGAAATGTGTGTTTATTAACTAGCAACCATGCTCAAAAGTTTAACTTAAAATCCCAAATCTCAACTCCAGGGGAACATAAGCTTTGTGAAACAAAACGGCATTGGCAAAACATTTATTGTAGCACTACAATGAGTTTTCTGGAAAATCCTAGGCTCCAAATGAGGCTGGATATACTAAACGGATAGGCAGGAAGAAAAAAAAGGCTGCTGTGGGTGCATTTTCAAATTACATTTGATCCAATCCAACTGCAAATGCCTGCAGAAGGAGTGACCCCACCTCCCACTTTCCTCTTCTAGTTGGATCTAGGGACTGCAGAGCTGCTAAAATTAAACTTTTCCCAATGGCTTCATGCACATGGACTGATATAACTCACTCTGCAGTGTCCCCATCACCACAACCGACCCACCAACCCATGCAATGTCTTTGGGTTAGGTTTAATGGGATGCTGCACTCTGACCTGGAAGAAATAAATCTAGGCTCACAGTGAGTGAGTCTGCCTTTTCTTGGAAGTCCTTAATCTGTGTTGCCAGATATCAGGGCAGAAAAGTTGCCACTACCAACAGTTTGCTTTCACTTATTGTTATCACAGCATGCAGCCTCACACTGAGCAGCCTGTAAAAGCAGCAGGGGTAGATTAAAGCAAAGGAGAGAAATTATTAATAGATTATGCTCTACTAATGCTAACAGGAGTGAGAAGCTACTTCTTAATTCTACTTCATAGTAAGATACACAATTACGTCCAAAAAATGGAGAGACTTGAAGACATAAGGAAATGGGAAAGAAGGAAAGTCAGACATTGGGGTTTTTTGGGGTGTGGGTATCTAAAACCTTTTGTAAACCTTACAGAGATGAAGAAAACGCAACAGCAAGGAAAGAAAATCAAAGCAGTGTTAATGAGATAGGGGTGCAAGTTGTGGGGATGTGGACTGAACTCACACCAAAGGCAATCATCTACAAAAGCCTTTAGCAGACAAATCCTATGTAACCACGTTTATCCTTAGTGTGAGGGCATGTGCTGATCAGGTCTGGAGAAGCAATGGATGTCACACAGCACTCAGTAGACCAGCAGTGCCACCAGCCCCCTTAGCATTTCCAGAGAAACAGCCCAAGAGGGAATCACACTGACCTGGGAAGCCATCGTCATCAATGTCACCGAGGGCAGCCATGCTCTCTCCAAAGTGTGCATTGTAGGCACTGTCACCATCCAGGATGAGCTGCTCTTCCAGCACTCCCTAGCAAGCAGGAAATAAAACTGTCAGGGAAATGGTGTGAGCCTTGGACAAGGTGAGCCTTCCCTGCAGGAACTGCCCACATGCCGTGTGAGGCACCTGGGGAAGGGCTGCAGCCTGACTCACTGCACAGAGATCACCTGGGTGCTAGAAATTAAATTGGTTTGGTGTTTTAACCATCCACGGGGGGGTGGGGAGAAGGAGCACATGGCTGATATAACTAAAATGCTAAATTACCTAAACCATAACTCAATGATGTAACTAAATGCAGTCATGGGGCTTGATGAGCTCCTGAAGTTTTCCAGATGCCTAAAATGTAACAGCCCAGAGCTTGCTCTACTGGCAGATTACATCTGAGGAGTGAAAACCTCAGTCCAGGCTTATTCAGCTAAACTCCAGTGAGTTAAGGACAATTTTCCCCTAAGCAAAGAACATTTGGGCATTTGGATTTGAAAACTTCTTAAGCATTGAACAGAAAGATTAAAGTCAAGTCCCCAAAAAGCCTTCTGAAATGAAGAATAAGGAAAGAGATTTAATGAAATAAAGAGACAGAAGAAAGTTCAGAATAAAGTAGCTTTGTTCTCTTTTGCCATGAGAAGCCTTATAAGGATCTGGTATTTCTTGCCCACCCACTTGCTGGTCAGATACATAAGCTTTAGTTTCTTGCAGTCTTTCCTCAAGGGAAAAGGCCCATTTCCACAAGAAAACAGAATTTAGTTATGCAATATAACTCCGTACCCACCTCAAGGGTTGTCTTATTTTGTTTTTGCTTCCTTTGTGAATGAGAGTAAACTGCCCTCTGGAACATGTAATAAAATCTTTTCTTGGCTGCAGGGATTTGCTGACTTTAAGAAAATCCCACATAATGAAATTGAAACACAACGGAGAAGAGACAGGCAGGCCTGTATGTGCAACTCATTTCTTTGCAGTCCTCACAGGAAGAGGCAAAATACAAGTGTATTAAATCTAGCATCACTATGCATGCTTGTATTAAAATGCAGTTTTGCCTGATCCACTGCAATGACCTCTTAAGCAATTGTACTTGCAAGATGAAACAGTTTAAAATGACCAAACCCCTAAATAAACTCCACAAACCTGCAAGCCATTGTTCCTGCAAGTAATTCTTGCTTCAGGAGTATAAGAAACTCCTACTAGCTTCTTGACTGTCTTATAAAAGAAAAATTAAATCATGTATGCTCTCACTGTGAGCAGGAAATGTTTGATGCTAGCCCCTTAAGCTATCCCGAGCACCCAGCAGCAACACTGGGAATGGGGACTTATGTCCCCCCATAAGAAGTGGGACAGCTTGTGGATCAAACTGAAAAAGTAGAAGTTAATTTAAAGAATGAGAGACAGTAGAAGATAAAATTCCACAAAAAGAAATTCTGAAATCTCCCAAATGCTGCCTTATAGGATGGGGTGGATATGAAGTCAAGCATAAACAAACTCCATACATTAAAGTTCACAAAACATTGAT
The DNA here is from genome assembly GCA_038090715.1 of Florisuga fusca. Lineage (NCBI taxonomy): Eukaryota > Metazoa > Chordata > Aves > Apodiformes > Trochilidae > Florisuga > Florisuga fusca. The sequence goes on from JAAWXA010000130.1 coordinate 88,360, forward strand.
GAAACAAATCAATTTCATTTTAGTCCATAACAACTCCTACCTTGAGACAGCAAGTTTGGGACCTGAATATTAAATACATAACAACAGGTAAGCAATAACTGTTTTCCTGTAAATACATCAAAATTATCTTGGTTTGCTGATGCAAAGCAGCTTAGACTTTCCCAAGACTGCTGTAGGGTCCTGTTAAATCAAACAGTATCAACTGAGAAGACCTATCCATTAAAGGCTATATATGTGGCATCAGGTAAAGATAAAGTGAATTCAGTCTCTGGCTTCTCTTCACAAAGGGCTTCCAAATCCCCAGACATTTTTGTTCTGATGTGTAGGTCCCAGTGACCACCCAAAAACACAAAGGAAAACCAGTCAAAGCTTCTGATTCTTACTTGGTTTTGGCATAAAATTCATGTTAAGCCACAAATACCACCAAGTTTCAACATAAAACCAGAAACTTTCCCAGACCTCTTCAAAAGATTCACAGCTCCATGATGAATGTGGGCTGGTGTCTGGGAAACCATAATAGCAGATGTGTTTCCTGTGGCTTCATGCTCTGCCATAGGCATCCAGAGCCCCACTAGTTGAGACAGCAAGTTTCACCATGCAGTGCTGCCAGGACATCAGTGTTACCCTGTCCAGACCCATGCCTCACCCCTTACCAAGTCATCTCCTGTATATACTCACGTTTCCTCTGTTGATATAGACTGTGACTTGACCCTCATCTCTGATCTCAGAAAACATAGGTGCTCCGACCAGCAGGTCTGACAACCCATCAGAGTTCAGATCAACTGCACATAAGGAGGAGCCAAAGTAAGAGCCCATCTGCAACCAAGTCGAGTCACAACAAAGCATTCAGTATCTGCCCACACACAGGAGGAAATCATTTAGGCATGTTTTTTATTTTTTTAATTTCAAATTATGTCTTGCTTTATCACTCAGAACACTACTATAGAGAAAGCTTAGGGGCTCATTCTGGCAGGAATTAAGCACTTTATTGTAACAATGTACCAGCTTGGATGTTTTACCAACTGAATATAATTTATGGCCTAGGACACACTTAAGTGAAACACTTAAATAGCTTTCTTACACAAGCTTTCCATTTGTCAAATGCTGAAGACCAGGAAGAGGTGAAGTAAGTTTCTCAAACCAAGACCTAGCTAGTGATTATTCAGGCCCAGTGACAGAGACCTGAAGTTGGGTTTTACAAATCTGCTAGGAATACTTTAAAGAAAAAAAAAAACAAAAAAACCAAACCAAAACAAACAAAAAAAAACACAAACAAGAAAAATAGGCAAGGGGTACCCTTAAAAACTGGAATCTAAAATTACTTCTTGATTGCAAACTGTCTTACCCTGTGCTATGTGTATCAATTTGTTATTGGTCACCTTCAAACAGCAGTACCAGTTGTGGGTTTTGATCACAGCCTCTTCTCTCATGTACAGGAAGGTGCATTGACACAGAAAGAAGTCCCTCTAAAAGCTTTTCAGCTGATACACAGAAGAACCTTAGCCACTTTTGATAGCCAGTTACTACTGCTTGACTAAACTAAATTACTTTAAGAAACACATTCGTTTCATTGCATTACTTTTTATACGGGCTAACATTAAATGCTAATGGTCTCCCAACTGGTACCCACATTACAAATTTCCAAGGTCATTTAAACATTAAAAAAAACCCCTAAAATCAATATGATATTCCACCTTTACTTCATCCATTTCTGCTAAGGTACCACAGGCATACTCTTTGACACCAACTAGGAACTCTCAAAATTAAAAGCAACATCCATAGGAAAATTGGGAAGATACCATTTCTTATTTGAAACTGTAAGCCACTTACATAGTAGGAAAAATTGAGGTTACAGAAATAATTACTTAGTTTAAAAAAAGAATTAATCACATTTCTTGCATGTTTTTACATTCCTCATTGCAGACCTCTGCCCCACAGCCTTCCATGCCTGACAAGTTTAGATGCACAAGCCAGAACTACTGGGCATGGTAGGAGATGGGCATCAGCAACTCTATTCTGTGCAGTCCGTAAGATTTAAAAGCTGCTAAATATATATAGCGGGGTGAGTTAAGGATAGAGTTTCAGTTTGTAATTCAGAATTTTTGTGTCTGTGTGGGTTTAAGGTCAGACCTCAAACATCACTTGATTCCAGTTATTTTGTAGCTTAAGTTCCCTTGTGGATTTTTTTATTTGTTTATTTTTTTAATCCACTAAGGTTCTAGAACAAAATTCTCATGGGTAAAGAGAGAAAGTTATGAAAAGCATTTCACTATGTATTCAGGCAGTTTTGAGGGAAAGGCTATTATTTACTTAACTGCAACATGGTACGTCTGCAGCGTGGGTGAGTTCACAGTGCTGTGAGAACCTGAAGTCTGTGCAGTTAACATTTGTAACAAGGCACTGCATTTTCTTTTTTCTTGTCTGCGTTTGATTTCCTAGTTCAGCCTCCAGCAATAAAAAAGGGAAGGAAGAAAGTGACCTGCTTTAATGTCAGCCTAAGAAGAATGTCAGAGCAACGAACTTTCACACCACGGGGAAGGACACCGCGTTTTGTGAGAACTCGTTTCCAGGTGGTGCTCTTTTTTGAGCATGTCTGGTTATATTTCAATCACAAAAAAAAAGAAAGGGTGATTTAGGACAGCCTTCTGTTTAAAATAAAAAACTCCTTTGGATTTTAGAAAATTTGTAGATGACAGATGCTAGTGGGGAAGGAGAAAATGACCTTGATGACCTAGAAGTACTGGAAGAATATAAGTACTTGATCAGTCTAGTTACATACGAGAATAAGGCAATTAAATTGAAAAAAGGAAAGTTTTTGGCTGAGACCTGGATACTTCCTGATAGCTCTGTTTATAAGGCTGAGGAATAGTTTTCCAGGAGCACATCCCTAGGGACATTTAAAAGTCAACAGGGGAAGAAATGAACAGGAAGCAATCAAACACAGGAGATGCCCTGGATGAACTGGAGGTCTTTTCCTTTCAAGATGTTGCAATTCTGCTGACACAGAGAAATAAAAATTTTGGAGAGGTCCTAAAATACAAGTCATACCATCCACCTACACATCCTTGCAGTTTTCTTCTATTCCAGACATGTTTTTAAAAGACTGCAACTGTGTTTTGTAGGGAAAAAATAACAAAAGATGCTAACACTTGCAACTTGAAGATACAACCAATCACTTTAGATCCTTGTGAGGGTAGTAGGTCTTCTTAGAGCCAGAAGCCACCAATAACCTTTTCCTTCTGAATTCCCTCTCCTTCCAGGAGAATGAAGACAACCCCAGGTAAGGAGTATCATTTCCACACTGCATTATTTCCCAACAGGAAATCTTTTTGTTTTTATCTGTAGTTAGACATACTGTCCACTTTGTTTTCCCTCCAACACATCTGCAGCAAGCATTTTGTGTAGAGCTAAATAGAAACTTAAATTTCAGTCACACGGGCATTGAGCAGACATGACCTCTACAAGAGAAAGGGCATACATCTGGTCTGTACAATAGGTTTAGCTTATTATTAGAGAGGACAAGAAGAAACAATTTGGTTGACAGTTCCTGCATCAGTAGAATGAAAATGATGCTCTGAGATGACCCTTCCTCCTTCTCTGCCCCTTAGAAGAAAACAAATACATAAAAGCTCACCTTTTTCCCAGAAGCCTGAAAAATCTTTATTAAAGATCCTGAACGTCTGTCTGTTCTGAAAATATAAACCTGAAAAGTGAAAAAAATTAAAAAGTTAACCAATACTAACTACAGAGCATGTAGCCCTTTGGCGCTTCCTCAGTATACTTAAATCTCAATCATGGCCATGGGTATTGCCAAGATCCAGTTTCAAGACCACTTTATTGCTCAGTCTTCTTTTAAAAGGCAAAACACAGAGTTCCCTATTTTACTGATGAATCACAGGCCTCTTACCACAGGAGATACTTAAGCAGTGTCTTGTCATCTACTTTTTCAGTGCACGTGAGTATTTAAAAGAATCTGATAAAGGAATTTTCCAAATGAGTGCCATCTGGAGACTACCTGGAAACGAGCAGGGCAAAAGGCTGAGAAGGCACAACCCTGCTCCAATTCCCTTATCCAGCTTTCCCTTTTCAGGGACACATGCCTGCACGTATTGCACTGCAAACTTCATGCTTTAGTAAGGGTCAGAGTAGAAATCACAATGAGACCATCCAAGTCACTTGCACCTTGTCTGCCTGAAAACACCTGTAAATCAGAACCTATAGTCTGCTCATCACTCATTTCCACAGGAGAAACTGTTTTATCAAGAACTCTTGGGACTAATAGTATTGATGCAAGTTCAGTAACAGATCTTCAACCGAAATTTAAGATCCAGAACACACGGACTGTAGAAAGAGACTCTCTGAAAGGCTGGCAGAAAGGCTGTCTCAGTCACTGTTTGAGACTCCTCCAGCATTTGCCAGGCTTCCTCCTAGCAGGTGTTCACAGTCTGCAGGACAGAGGATCCCTTACTTCCAAGGCCACGTGGCGGAGCCAAGCACTTGACATAGCTGAATATGTGGTGAGTTATTAATAGGTGGTGGGACGGAGTTCAAAGCTGTTTTCAGCAGAGAACACGGCGCAGATTTACTGCGGAGAATTGCTCTAGATATAAAGGACTCCACAGGTCTTGCAAGAGCACATTTAGCAGCAAGAACACGTTGCCAGGTGTCACAACTCCGAACCCAGTCTTAACAAATTACACTCCTGGTGACTTTGGAGAAATGACTCAGTCTCATTAAGTGTCTTGGCTTTACCTTCAGTGAAAAAAGTGCAACAATGCTAATCGCTTTCTATCAGGGAAGTGGAAAGGATTAGCTTACTAGAGAGTGTAGAAAGCACAACAGGACTGCTCAGTGTAACGCCCACTTCTCAACACCTCTTACTGACTCTGAAATGTGTTCCTGCTATCCCACACCCCATGCCAAGGGAGAAAACCAGGAGTTTTTGCAACTCCAGCAAAAGTCTTCAAGCTACAGGGGCAACTGCTTTCTCATGGATCTCACACTAGCAGCTGGTGTTCTTTTTTTTCCCCACCTTGTACAGAAATTAAATCTGTTCCACAGAGAAAATAAGTTGGAAAGAAGGTGCATTGGAGCAGTCGTAACAGAGTACCTGGGATAAGGAAACTGTCTTTCCCAGATATACCTTCTCAGTAGCCACTGTGTTGCTATTATATCTCATATGTCCTAGTCATATCAAACAAGGTATTTGTACCAAGTTCATCCTTTACTTTTATTCCATTTTCCCCCATTTGCGTTGCTACCCTCTGGGACACTGTTACTGCCAAAAATAAACTGCTTGAGCCAAGGGACAGTGTTGCTGGTAACGTAGACCTCTCACTCCCTGCTGTCACAACTCAGCTACAACTGATGTTGCAGGATAGCCAGAGGGAGGAAGATGGAAGGTGGCTGTAGGACAAATGTTCACCATGCTCAAGCACATGGTGGCAACAGGCCCCAAAAAGGCCAGACTTTGAAATAAGAGGGGCAAAAGCAGAACATTTACATAATTTCCCTCCCTCTCCCCATCCCAGCTTCTCCACCTTTAGTTGAAAAGTGTACAGGAGTCACAGTGCTAACCCCAACTCTGCTCCTGATAGCATCTGGATACTCAACACGCAGGTGTACCTAATTCATATGTATGGCTATGGGAAAACCATTATTTTTTGCCTTTTTGTTTCTTAAGAGACTACCACCAGGATTTTTCAGTGCAGCTGGCAGAAATCAGATTTTAAGGCACTACACATAAGCATCTTCTGAAGTTTTAAAAGAGACATTAAACTGCCCAGTAAACAGCACTTCATGCTATTAGAAATGTTACCCTGAAGTAAATACTGAAACAGCCTGCATGCGAAACACTGAATAAAAAAAGAAGACAAACACTGTTTTTGAAGTTTTTAAAGTTTTGTTTTGTCTTCAGGCAACATTGGCATGGTACCTGCATGTTACAAATCCTAAACAGAAGTGGTGTGAATTAAGTGCTGCCAGTGTCATGTTAAAAATCCTTTAAGGATTTGGTGAGTGACAGGAAAGTGATAGAGGAGGAATGAGAGGCACCCAAAGAAAGAGGTGGAGAAAAGTTGATGACTTCAAACTACCTCACCTCTCACCTGCACATTGATCCAAAACTACCTCGCAGATAAAAATCTCTTGGCTTCTCAGACATGTGGGAAATGCATCAACATTACTTTTTTTTGCCCTGTTGCATCCTACCACATTATTGTTTGACAAAAAGCCGCACCTTTCCAATGCCTCCATCCTGAGGAGCTCCTCCTACAATGTCCGTGGTAGTTGGCTGAGAGAAATGACCTGCTGTCACTGCATATCCTGAGTGGGAGATGGGGTGGGAGAGGAGAGAGGAAATAAATAAATAAATAAGTAACTCATGAAAGGAAAAAGCCTGAGAAACAGGGTCAGCCAGCTGGGTCACCCTTGTTGGGTTTCACCGCTGTTCCTGGGCTGCGTATTGTTAGTGTTCAGCAACTGTTCTGCCCAGGATGCACCAATATTCAGCTCAAGAGCTCAGAAGTAAGAAACAACAGTATGCCCTCCAATATTCTTCCAAAAGCTGAGAGAAGGAAGGTTTGTGTGAAGCCTGGCAATGGACACATGAAACAAGTACAGGAAGCAGCTTAGTAACCCCAAGTCCAGAAAGGGAAGCGGTAGAACAGGAACAGGAAGCACAAAGAGAGGAAAGAAGCCACATCACCGCAGAGAAGTATCCCATCAGGCAGCAACAGTCCCACAGACCAGAGAGAAGTATCCTCCTTTAGCTAAAATCATTGCCGAGGAAGGCTTGGAAAACTATGTGCCTTTTTTGGTTGTCAGGGAAGGCAGTGGACAGTAGGCAGAGGTCAGAGAAGTTAATGGCTTAAAAGAATTTTTGTTTAGGCAAGGAGAAAGATGGCAAGACAGATCAAAGAAAGAAAGAGTGTATTTGAAAGAAGGAGATCAAATATTCAATCTTATTTGGTATATTAAAATGATATATAATAACCAAAGGAGAGTAGAGTGCTTTCCTTTTAAGGCTGTCATGTATTTGCTTTGCTCTTCTGCTGTAAATTATGAGACTCTTGTCTACACAGTAAACACTATAATTCATGTCTATCAGTAGCAAACCTATTTATGTCCTTAAATATGTGTATATACACTCCTCATTTAGCTATTGCCAAGCAGCACCTTCCATTCTTTTGAAGACTAAACGTTATGGGGAATGAGAGAGGTCAGTGTGACCCTTAAGTCAAACGATATCAAACTATGGACTGTTTGAAACACATTCTAGGTCTCAACAGTCTAAGGTACTGGAGATGAGGTGAGAACCTTTAAATTAAGTATATTTGGGACATTAGCTGGTTTTAGAGCAAGTAAAACCGACTGAGTTAAAGATGTACTCAAGCCTATAGCAATCCCTTCACAAGCTCCTGTTGTTGCCAATGACTCACTTACATGGTGCTATTTTTGTTGAAATAAACTTGTTGCTGCAATATACATTCTGTAATTTTGTGCTGCACCCATTTTAAAGACAGCTGTAAGCAGGCATGCAGCCTAACCCACAACAAATAATTTGTCCATCACAAGGCAAAAGCAGAAATGTAGGAGGCCCACTACAATCCAACCTGCTTTTCAAAGTGCATTTTCTATAGTAGTCAGAAAAATAAAAGCTAAGTTCTTTAAAAACAAGCAAACAAAAATGGAATATTCTGGCTTCTTTGCTTTTATCTCTTTCCATGTGGGTAATCCTTTAATTCAGATGTTCTTCCTTTCACACTTTTCATAAAATGCCTCTACACTACCAAAAAAAAAAAAATCAGTATCAACTTTATAGCATCAAAGCCTTGAAATCTGTTGTTAGACTAATTCATTCCCACAGTGAGCACCAGAGAGCTGCTTACCAAGGTATGTGTACCGCCGGGCTATCACAGCATCATCATTGAGCTTGTAATACATGTTGTCAGTGAGATTCAGTACTTTGACAGTCCCTGTCCAGTAATAAGACCCTGGTGCCCCCATGATGACCAGCTCCTACAACAGGAAAAACAGAATGCTGTGAGGGAAAGGACGGGGGGAAAAAAATAACAATCAAAACTGGACAAAAATCCATGTTTCACGTAGTAATGGAGAAGGGACAGGATATGAACTAAAAAAAATTATATGCCCATCTATAACAACCTTCATCCTGTGTGCATATAAATCTCTTTCTTCCCAAATATGGAAGTCACTGCACACACCCTAGAGACACATGATCTCCCCTTTCAAGGTCCATTTCTGCTCAGGTCTTCTGTTGCTTCAATAAAAGACCTTCCTCATCCTTACTTACCATCAAAATTACCCCTGCTAATGCAGCCCTCCAGAAAATCTCTCTCTACCTGCTTCCTTTCCCAAACACCATCCAGAAGACCCAAAGAACTCCACTGAGTGACAGAAGCACTCCAGCCCACCCAGACCCACCATTCAGCTACAGACTGTGCCTCCATGCTGGCTGACATGCTATACCAACCAGTCATGAAGGACACAGAACAAAGGATTTTTATTTCAAAACTCTGAAGCTAAAGAGTTGCCATGCACACAAGAAGCAGGGGATGTGTTATGTCATGGTTGGATCATTTTGCCTTGCCCTGTCCTCAGATACACTCTGCTCTTCAAGAGACAACCTGGATATTGTTCATTACAGACACCCAGCATGATTCAGGATTTTAAAAGACCAGAAATCAAGCAAAGTTTGATCCAGCATGTTCATGGATAATATTTCGGAATCCAAATCAAAAGTACATTTACATACAACACAGAGTGCAAAAATGTTGTCTCAAAGCATCTAGCATCCCTACAGGGAAACTACTCCTGGATGTGATTTTAAATACTTCCAGCAACATACTAATAAATACTTCCAGCAAAGGGACCAAATTGAGCCTGGGGAGTATTAAGCCTAGGTAAGTTCTCCATCCCTGGAGACTCAAGGACTGCTTTGCCTCACGTCTCCATTCCATGCAAGGCCATGGATGAACCCCATCCTTGTGGGAAAATGCTCCCACGTCCAGGACCCCTTCTGATTACTGGTTCAGTTTGGGGAGGTGAGATGTTAAACAAGGAATTTTCCTTCTAAGAAGGAAACAGGGATGGGACTGCAAACCCAATGAAAGAGCAGGATGTGCTTGGCAACAGCTTTTTTCCTGGGGAGGGCCCTGCCCTTGAGGTCAAGAGATCATTTACCGGCAGGAATGACTCCCATCAGCAGCGCTGAATATACGGTAGGGGCTTGTCTGTTTGACCCAAAAAGCCATTTATCTGTGTTTCCTGCTCAGCGAGCTGCCATCAGGCTGAAGCAATGAAAGTTCAAAGATATCTTTTGAACTGGGGTAGCAAAGGAGGATTTAAAGCATGGGAACAGAAACAGGCTGGGGAGAGCAGACAGGCCAGGAAACAGCTGCTGCTGGCTGAACATCCAGTTATCAGGTGGTGCCACTGTGGCAATATTGCCTGCCACCCCACTTTACTCAGAAATCACTTTCTGCTGTTTCAGAGAGGACACCTTTATTCTGCTTATAGCAGCCTGGACCATACATGCTGCAGACCAGTGTATATAGAATTAGGAATGATTATATACCTCACATGAGAGTAACAAGGAGCCTGACCCTGAAATAGCTTTTTTCCCCCCTTAAAAAAAAGAAAATAAAAACCCTTCCTCAAAAAAACCCTCAACCCTGAAACATTATAAAAAAGCATCAATACAGACAATAATCCTTGACATAACTTAAACATGGTTGATAGACTTCTGCCCAGGAAAGAATGTGGTCTGATGCTTAGAACAGCTCTGAAACATACACTTCTACTGTGTCATTCTACTTTTTCTTCATTTTTTTAAAATAAAGAACTGAAGCAGAATTTTAAGAAGTGTTTATCACGTGCATATGTGCATTTGCATTTATACTTTTGCACAGATGCATAAATCCACATACACATACAGAAAGGAAGCCATTCATGGAAGACTGGTCTATATGATCACTTAAAGAAAAGAGTTAATGTTGGACACAGAGATACCTCTATGCAAGTTTTGGGATGTACATGATAAAAATATTCCCTGAGGGCGTTTCCCAGGGCCAATATATTCATCACTGGACAGGTGTTGTGTAAGATCCAAGCACACAAGAGGCTGGACAAGGCAGGAAGATGTTTGCTGGGACCATGCTCATCCTCAGCACACAGTCCAAGCTGTTCTCAGCTCCCCTCCTAGGTGACACAGCAGGAGAGAGCCTCTCCCCAACCCCATCCCTTCTGTGCATCTGCTTCTGCTCACCTCAGTGAAGAAGCCTGCAATCCCCGCCTGGCATGAGCCGTGCTCCTCCCCGTACTTCTTTTTGTACTCTGGATGGGAGAAGGGAAGAAAAAAACAAACCATGGTTATCTCTGGCAACACACCTGCTTTCCACCTGGGCCAGCTGCATCACTACACACACAGCCTTGAGAGATGCAAGCACACAGGACTCCTGGGTTTTATCAATGGATCTGCCACCGATGTGCACCATGGCAGCATCCTCACCCACAATGGGGAGTAAAACAAGGGGCCTGAAATCGAGGGTACAGCTGGTGTGCTGCCAAGGGAGATGCTAAGTGAGCAGTATCCCAGTACCACCATGACAGCACCAGCATGGCCCCAGTCAAAGTGCCTGTCCCCTCTGGCAGCCAGAAGAGCACAGCTGCAAAGTAGGGAGCAAAAGGTGATGCACATGCCTGCATGCAACCAACGCTGGACTAGGAGGTTTCATTCTCAGCCCCATCACTACACCTCAGAGAAATCAAATTATTTTCCCCTACAATGATGGTCACCAAAGCCCCCATAAACATTTCTGGTGAAGGGATGTTTCAGGACACCAGCCTCCAGACTGAGGTGATAACTGAGGAGCAGCCATTGCATTTCTAAGTGATAAGGCTTGTTTGGGGGATGCTGAGGTCTGCTACTTTTCATGGCCACCTGGCTCAGAGGTCTCAGTTCACAGGGGACCCAACCAATATCACTAGTTTTTTTGTCTGTTTTTTATGTAATTAAGTAATTATGTAATTAATGTAAAAATTTTTATGTAATTTTTATGTAATTGTTTTCCCTAACAAACCTCAGGAATTTTTACTTATCTTTTTGCAGAAGAGGAAAAAACTGGTTTTAGAAATATATTAAGTTCACATGGAAAAAAAAGGAAAAAAAAGGAAAAAAAAGGAAAAAAAAGGAAAATCACTATCTGTCCTGCCTTAGTGCAAACATTTTCAATTTAGGAGTGTCTGACACTTAAGAGCTGGATCAGAACCTTTTTTTTCCAGAGCATTATTTTCAAATATTTGCCATACTAATGAGTACCCAGCTTCAGCATATTGCCACTTCCTGTTTATTACAGTAATTCAGACTGCAAGAACATTCAACATATAGCTTGATAATTGTGAATATTTTATATATTTATTTTAAACGAGCACCATTAATTGGTGCTTGTTGGAACAAGTTCCTTTTAAGTTGCATTTTATCATATTGAAGATAAAAATTAATTATAAATTGCTGCCTGCTGCCTTCTCAAAAACATTGTACACGTGTGTATGTGAATATATATACATACACACATGCACACATACCATTCTCCCTTCATATATTATACATAGTCCCTTCCAACCATTACAAAGATGCTCAGATTTTAAGGAATTTGCTGAGATGGTAACAATTGCTCAAGGAGAGGATCATACAGAACAGTGACTTGATCCACAAATTACATGTCAAATGCCTAATGCCCCTTGGTCAGCAGACCAGGAGGGCCAGAGGGACACTTGGGTTTCCTAGTGGGAATGCATGACAACAATTCCACTGAGAAATGAATTCTATATTTGCTCATGGCTATTCCAAAAGCGCTGGGACTCTGAATCACTATCTCTCCACATACAGTCTCTCACAGAGCCAGCCACTCCTTGCCTGGGGAAAAATATTTGTTTATTGATATGGACATTTTTTTTATTCAGAGAGCTAAGGAGATAAGGTTTCTCTCTCTGGCATTTCCTGAAAAATAATGCTCTGCATGCCCTAAAGGCCCTGCTTTTGCAATGGCTGGATTCCCACACTCACAAAGGCTGAAATGCAGCAAGCTGCATGTCTGTCCCATTCACAGGCTTTCACCTCCAGCCAAAATTTTCCCTCTACGTGATGTACTGAAGTGTGACCAGACCTCGCCTCTCCCCGATTTTACACTCGACCTATGGTAATTCCCAGGTGCTTGTTATTCAGAACAGAACACGATGAGCCACTGTGGCCCTGGAGGTCTGGAAGTATCCATCTGCCTTACCTGCCAAGGCTTTTTTTTAATGCCAGAGCTCAAGGCTTAGCGGCTTCCTAAATTCCACCTTACATGATATATTTACATTTTTTTGATGGAGGGCTAGAGGAGCTTAGGCTGATGCTCAGGCAGCACAAGTGACCACCATGCCCTGCCTGAAGAGCCACTCCAGGGCTGCACAGCCACGGCTGACCCCAGACAGCCAGGCCCCCCGCCCACCCTGAGGCCTCAATGCCCACCATCCCTCTGGGATCAAGGGGCCATGGTCCCTGCTGGGTCTTGCTTATGACCCAGGCCAGGGCATAGCCTTTCACAAGCCAAACGTGCCCCCCATCTGGGACAAAAGGCAGGAGGACTCCACATATATTTCTTTTGAGAGCAAGACTCGATGCTCTCTGTGTCAGGCCCATAACCAACCCCTGCAAGTAAGCCCTGCTGACAATTTGATGGTTTTAAAATGTTGTTTCCCTATAAAATTGTGTTACTCTTGGCTCACAGTTTCTTTAAGTGTCTCCTTCAAAAAACACACATCTCAATTTGCTTTGAAATAAAAGAGGAAAATTTCTGTAGGATATTTAGCTTGCACAGCAAAATATTTCAGTCAGGTGAATAACAACATAACTGCAGGGAATGCCTCAGTGAAGGATGGAAGGCAAATAAAACTTGTTTCTTATTTTGGATTTTCAAGTTTCTCTTTCTCTTCTTTTAAACATTTTTTTTCACAATTCAGCAACATGTAAAAGCCTCAAACACAATGGCAGCTTCCCCAGCCATCAGAGGTTTGCCATGGACGTGAGTGAGGCCCGAACATCTCCAAACCACAGCTCTGCTTAAGTCCAGTCATCTGGGAGGCTCCATCCCTCCACCCACACCCGTGGGTGTCAATGGCCAGCTAGCAAGAGCCATCTCCTGAATTCAGATGGGAAAAAAAAAACAACAAACAAAGAGCATGGAAAAAACATAGAAAGACAGCAGAAGGAATGGAAGCAACCTTAGCAATGGAAAGAGGCAGCTCTTCAAGGGTGGTAGATGGATATGTAGATTCATGAAGCTACATTTAACAAACATGCAAAATTGCTTTGTTTCTTAGGATAAATAAAAGATCTTTTTTTTCTGATAAAGCAACAGACCCACAAAAATTAAATCACTTTTGCAAATAAAAGATTATTCAATCCAAAACATTGTTTTATTATAATACAATGTTGCCTACTTAAAAACCAAAATTAACAAAACAAAGGGAGACCAGATTCAGAACCCAAACATAAGAGGATGCAACACAGATGATTTTCATCAGCAATATATGTATTATTACATATATTACACACATTGTTTTCATTCTCATGCAATGACAAAACAATTACTCTTTAATGAACCAAATTATTATTAACTGCAATGCATAAGGAATGGGAAAGACTTGGTGGTTTAAACAGTTGTGCAATAAGCTGAGTTGGTATGTCCACTGAAATGCATACTTTCACACTGTTCACAGCCTTCTGTGATGCTCAGTGGTTTTTGTCACTCATATTGCCAGTACTATCTACTCAAACTAATGGCCCCACTTTTCATTTAATGTAACTAACTAGTTAAACCTTGGTTGTATCAGTGGGTAGATGGATGCAGTATTTCAAGTAAATCCAGAGTTTGTATATAACTAGTACTTCTGTGAACTGAACACATTAAAATAAATACCTGAAAATAATTACCATTAAAAGGAAAAAAATAGACCTTGCAGAAGAATAAATGGATCCATTACATTAGCACAGCATAACATTCAGCACTGATGCAAAGCAATGACCATCCTTCCTCCTTACAGGCATCAAGCCTCCATCTTATCACTACAGAATCTAAACAGAGAGAACATATGAATTGACCATTTTTCCTAACATCTTTGAGAGGAAAAAGCTTTTGAGACATTTTTCAAGAAGAAACAAAAGCACAGAGACACAAACACCTCAGACATTGAGGCTGAATTTAAAGCTCTAGTAACACAGAGCAGACACCACCACGTTTTGGGGGGACCCAGCCAGATGTAAGGAATCCCCAGAGAACCAGAAGCCCAGCCTGAAGAGACTTGGTGTTCCTGGCCTACAGCATAACCCTATCAGCACAAAACCCCTCATACTTATCAGCCCACCTAACTCCCATCTTCAGCACTACAAATCCATGCTCAAGTGGGTCTCCTTCTCAGCCATGCATGCAATCAGGGTCACAGCCCATGTCCTGGACTGTCATATACCAGCCCCATAGACTTCTGCTTCCTCCCAGGCAGCAGGATGGCATTAAAACCAAGCAAAAGGCATGAAAACCAAGCCTGCTTCTACCTCCCTTCCACTTCACTGCACAGCAGGGACACCTGTCCCTCTTATGATGCTGCCTTCCATCCATCCATGCATCAGCGCAGTGAAAAGATCAAACAGCATGAATCTGTGCAGTTACTCTGTCAGGTTTCAGTTTTGCACACCTGAATAGCAACATTTGCGTGAGGTTTAAATATTGCATACAGTGGATTCAGTAGTTTCCGCACAGCTCCAGGCAATAACTGCTGTCATGAACAGCTCCTTTGTTTTTACACTTCTTTATTGTTCTTTCTCATCTGCCCACAGACTGCCGTGCACCCCTAATTACACAGACCACAAGCCACTAAACTAACTGCTGTGCCAGCAGCTGATAGCAAAGCAGTAAGATGAGGCTGAGTATGGAAGAGATGTCTGCCTCTGAGACTTTGAAGACATGTCAAATAAATACATAAAGCAAAAAAGAGAAGAAAATGGTGGTGCTTTGTAGCCATGATGAGCCAAGGTTATAAGATAAGTAAGGCTGAGGAAGAAGAAGTTGGATAAAGCAATACACAAACAAAAAGGACAAGCCATAATGCATGACGATTCTGAACATAAATGCTCCTCAATTTTTTCTCTGAACAAACCTCTCTGAAAGATTCTAAGCAAATCTCAGTGCCATAACATAGTATGAGCTTCACAGTGCAATAAAATCATGTATCTACCATCCTGACAGAAGAAAACAAAGTGGACAGCTACAGTAAACTACCATTTGCACTGAGAGCCTCTTCCTTCATATATGACAGCATTTCACTACACTAGGAAGAAACAGCAGCAATCTTTCTGACCTAGCATTGTGGTTTTGGGTCTGCACCACAAAGCATGGATGTTTTGATGGCTCCCAGAAAACCACATGTGGTCTGGACCTTGTAGGAAAACTTGCTTTTTTCCCTTTGGAGATGAGGCACATGAGCATGTGCTGCTCCCCTTATTTACTAACCAAATGGTCCATCAGTCTTCCCCACCTCTACCACCAGCTCCTGCCACAGAGAATTAGGAAACCACCCCAGCTCTCCCCATCAACTGGACTGCTTCTCATGGTAGATGTGGCCAACCTTCTTCACAAACTGAATGCTTTGAGGGCAGGGTGAATAAAGAGGCAGCTTCCTTTTTTTGGAAGGCCATTAAAACTAGGGGAAAAATAAACAAGTAAAAGCACTGCCTGGAAGACCATGGCTCCATACGCCAGCTATACCACAAAGGACATCCAGCTCATATAAAGCAGATTAGTTCCCACTCAGAAACATTGCATTTAACTATTAGGCTTGCTGCTGTTCTCATTAGCTCTCAATCGGTTCCAGACTTCTGTCAACCCTTTCAGGGAAGCCAGACAAGAAAAGATGGATTGAGACTACTATGTTGTTGTACCACTACTGTCCAGTCAGGAAATTTCCATTTCCTCCTTTGTCTTTAATTAAGCCTGCTTTATGTGAAGAGAAAACATACCATATGCATTAAGTACATCTGTCCCAAGGTCAGACTCCTCTCCCTTTCTGGCACAAGACTTCTGTTATACAAGCTAATTATTCGTCTTGAGGTGAACATACACACAGATGGAGACTGATGTGCCTGCATCTGACACTGATTAGGCAGGAACCAGCTCTGCCTATGGACCATGCAGCCACACCAGCCTCTCCCAGGGCTTTACCATCTCAGCTATGCTAACAACAGGGCTTCTGAAAATCAGGACACAACTGCCTGCACCCAATTGCACATGGCCAGTCCCAGAGAAGGCTGAGATGCCAGGAACTCAGCAGGCAAAAGCCTGCTGTCCTGCTCAGGGCTTGCAGCCATGGGTCTGGCAGTCTCCCAGTGATGGCCATGAGGCTCTCGGTGTAGTGGCACTTCAGCTGTATCACACACCATGTTTCTTATCCCTATCAGGCTCACCACTTCTCCCCTCTGGGCTGTTCCTCAGTGTCAGTGGAGAAGAATTTCTTCTTCTGCTTCCAGAAAACGAAGGGAAAATGTTATGTTACTGCAAGGATGACTGCAATCTTATTTCACAGCAAACCTCAAACAAAAAATTCCTCTTCATGACGTAGCACAGCCATCTCTCTCTTTCAGCTTGTTTCATTGAGATATAAAACATCCAGGAGTAAACAAATGCATCCAAACATCTTGATACTTTGTGATTTTGTGTCTGACGGGGTGGGGGCGAGAGGGTGGGGCAGGGAAAATCAGTCCCAAACCTCCAATTTTCACTCTAGCATGGAGTAAAATAAAGCCAACATCGTACTGCACCAGCTCTGCCAACTTTCCACTGGCTGCTCTGCGTGTACTAGGCCCACACATTTCTATTTTCTAGCAATTCCTGGCAAATATCCTGTCAGATTAGCAGCAGTTTTACTCCTAAGACATGACGCACATAAAATCACAAGCAGTTCATCTCTTCCAGAAACCACCTCCCCGCCACAGCTTCAGGCGGGCTGTCTTTAAGGCAGTGCAGGAGCAGTGACACAGGTTCAGAGGGAGCCCCATCAGTGTGTCAATGCACTGACCATAAAGTTAATATCGGATTATTGGCAGTTCATTACCTCAGTGTGAGGCCTTACTTTTTGCTTTTGCTGACAGAAACAAGAGGAAGGGGGAAGGGGGGGAAATATAAATGCAGTGGGATGCTTCTCGTGACACAAAGAGTTATCTGGTTACTTGCATTCCACTGCAGAGAAGCTGGCATGGCATGGTTGAGAGACTCAAAACCTCTCACATTTCAAATAACAAGCCATTTCAGGGTGGGAAACGCTCAATGCACGAGTGTGTGATGTTTCCAGTGGGTGCACTGCTTTGCAGTAGCAGCTCCCTGAGCAGAGCTCAGAGGGAAGTGAGGAGCTGCCTCCGGAAAAAGAGCGGGAGTGCAGCAGACCCGGCTCTGTCACACAGCTGGCTTCACAGGCCACCAAGCTGGGACACAGACACTTGCCAGCAGCAGATAATCTCACTGGGACATCCACCATCTTACCCCTCTCCCACTTACCAATGTCAGCAGTAAGCCTACTGCTGGCTGCTGCTAACTTCAGAAAGGGGGAATGAATAAAAGCAAAGAAACAATTAGAACTAGAGGTCTTGCCCACAACAAACCCTGGTGCATCTTGTCCTCTGAACTCTCACAC